>JAFVLL020014151.1:0-17052 GCA_021397915.2 Tor tambroides | reverse complement strand
CGATCGCAGGCCTTCCGCTCCTTGAGTTCTCTCCAGCACTGGAAAGCTGATCCGATATTTACACGGGTCCTACTTCTTGCCTTATCGTTCCGCAGACGTTTTCCTCTTTTTGTTTTTTTTATCCGCCATCTCTATCTTTCTGTCGCTCGGCTGTTCACTGAACGCTCTTTCCTCCACATCACGAGTAGACACACCCCTTACTGCTGATTGGCTACACGTTTGTTTTGGTACTCGGCCCCGACTCAGTTTTCTAAAACGTTTTTGAAAAATTGCATACCCTGCCTTTAATGCTTCTATAAAAGCATATAAAATTGTTTAATCTTAAAAGTTAAGTCTTAAAAAGTTTCTAATTTGCACCAAACATTTCGCTGTAGAGAAAATGATTTTCTTCAACAAACACTTCCACATTTAATGATTGAATGAATAAATGACTTCTTAAGTGCATGTGTAAGTGTCACAAAAGTCAATAAATCGTTAATCACAATTATCTGTGTGATAATTAATCATTAGCCAACACTTACAGTTTTGACTGCCCTAGTTTTTCAGAAATGTGTTTCATATCTGTCAGAGACACACATGCTTCATGTTTCTCTTATAGAGCGCGCTTTCCCTACTGTAATCATTCACACACACACACACACACCCCCAGCAGGCCTCTCACTCCGACACTCACGACTGAGTTGTTTTCCATTGATCTTTGTTTTGGTGCAGTGAGATTGGAAACTGATGGTTTTGATTAATGACTGTTCTGTCACGGAAACAAGTTTATTCCCAGAGATGGGAATCTGCTATAAACATCTCTCAGATTTACTCTCAAATTGGCTGACACAGAAATATGGTTTGTGTAAATTTATGCTGAGCCCAGACAGCACATATGTAATGTACTTTTTCAATTTTCTTCAGGTTTGCATCCTCCGGTCCTTTTATTAAAGCCTTATATTATTGGAATATGTGAAATGACTTCATCAGTTGTATGTAGACCTACTTCAGCTAAACAGGTTTTACTGCACATGTTGATGCATGAATTCTGCTTTGAAATAAACTGAAAAACAGTATCAGTATTGAAGCATTGATTGCCACTGCAGATTTCAAGGATAAGAATTTGTTTTCACAAATGAAGTTTCCTTATTATAATTCCTTATAAGTATTAAAATTGCTGTATATTATCATATTTATAATAATTATGCTTGCTCTTTTTTTCTTTTCAATTAAATGAACTGTCATTTCAACCAAAGATTAAAAATGTTTATTGTAGGTTTAAATATCAAATGTTTTTTGCTTATCATTTTCATGTAATTACACGAATATAACAATACGTAGGAACATAACAGGGAAATGTACATTTTAATACATTTACACAGAAATATAATTTTTGAATGATGACTCGAATGAATTGTTGAATCAAATAATTGAAATGGACCGTGATTCCATTCCATGATTGAACTGATTCATCTAAATCAATCAAACGTTTTCAAAATTTTATTACATTCATTTTTTTAAGTAGTATTAATTAAAGGCCATACAGTAATATTTACCTTCATGTACAAATACTTTTTTTTAAAAAAAATATTTAAATAATATGCAATTTTAAAGAATTGAGTTTTTCCCAATGTGGTAATGAAATTTGGAGGAAAAATGTGTGTATTTACATGTTTTGTTAAAAAAAATAGTCATAAACATGGGCTTCAATTTCATCCTTCTTTCTTTTGATTTTGGTGTGAAATACAGCCTGGCCTTGTTCTTAACTGATTTTGTGAGATTCATTCTATTAGTGAGTACTGTCTGTTATAAATCGGTTCAAGAGTTTTTCTGTTTCTACCATTGCAATTACTTTGATGTGCATGCATTATAAGGCACATGGACATTATTAAAGACTTGCATTATAAAGCTAGACACCTCCATCTGTCTTCCTAGAAAGAGATTCAAGCCATGAGCCAGTGTAACCATCCCAACGTGGTCACCTACTACACTTCATTTGTTGTGAAAGATGAACTTTGGCTGGTCATGAAGCTCCTGAGTGGAGGTGAGAAAAATCTTTTCAATTAACTGTGGACATGTTCATTTTCAATGCTATATGTGTTGTTTCATCATTTAAACTAAGCTTATTTTGTGGAATGTTTGGCCTGAAAAGTGTGCTTGTGCTTTATTAATCTCACTTGATTTGACACCGTTATCTAATTCAATGAAATTCATATAGTTAGTATGTCCAAATTAGGGATGTTCATTTCGGTTATTTTTCCTAACCGACAACCGACGCTCGTTAATCGATTATTAACCGTTAACCGACAAGATTATTTTAAATTAGAACCGAATTAAATTAGAAAGAATAAGTGTCTGTGACCCGTTAAAAATACTAACATTTGTTTTCCGGGGATTAATTTTACATGCGCAAAAAGCAGCAAACAACAGAACATGAGGATTCACATGATCATCATATCTCACATCACGCACCTGCAGCGCTTCTGCGAGCGGAGAAAAACATAATAAAGCTAGGTGCTATATAATAACGAATAAATAGGCCTATACGAGATATATATTTTCACTTAATAATTTAAGAAAACGAAAGAAAAACTGTGCAACAAGTAGCCTATGCAGAGTTTCGGTTCATTTTTGTGCTGCGCGAAAGGAAAAAAGACGGCAGAAAGCGGCATCCTATTTTTTAGGCTTATTTTACAAAAGCACAAAGATTTGTTTTTATTGTGAAAAAATCAAGTGATTGCACCAGCGCCGCATGCACGCACACAGTTAAGCTTTCTACTTTGACAATGCAGCCTGTTCATTATCATAATAAAAACAATCAGTCAAACATATGGAAAAAAACACACTGCTCAGTTTAAATATGTAGTAAAATCTGTACCGTTAAGCGCTATCACCGTACCGCCGTGAAGTTATGCAAAGCATTTTGTTTTACATGGATATTGTAACGCGAGTGAAGAAGGCCTACATAAAAGGTAAATAATATTTTGGCATTCAAATACATCGCGAATACGGAAACATTTGATTTTGTGTCGAACGAGAGACCCAACATTGGTTTCAGTTTCGTTTTAGCCTAAATTAATTCGTTTTGGTTTGTCGTTTATATAGCTATAGCTTCTTACATCTTTAATTCTTGTTCTTTTCTAAATAGCCTACTGTTAATTAAAAGGATTTGTTGTGGAGCGAGGGGGAACTAAAATAGCCTAGCTATGTTTACAGTATTTATTATAATGTTTGTAATTCTCATTGCCCTATTTCTGAATTAAATAATAAAATGCGACTTATAGGCGATTATTCTCTCTCTCTCTCTCTCTCTCTCTCTCTCTCTCTCTCTAAAAAACGTATTTTTGTATATGCGTAGCTTATTTTAACCATGCAGCAAACCTTTTAAAATATTTTGATAAATTACTGAAAAAAATAAATAAGTGACTTTAAACCGTTTAACTGATTGTATTAACCGGTCAAAATTCTTATCGGTCGGTTAACGGTTAAACGGTTAAAATGAACATCCCTAGTCCAAATACTATTTGCCGTCACTGTATGTGTTATATGCATGTATATTTTGTAGATTTGAAGATTTTTGTGTGATTACAAACCTTTTTATTCATCCAGGATCAGTGTTAGACATCATAAAGCACACGTTCAGCAAAGGAGAGCATAAAAACGGTGTCCTAGATGAATCTACAATAGCAACCATTTTGAAGGAAGTACTGGAGGGATTAGATTATCTACATAAAAATGGGCAGATTCACAGGTAAGGAAAAATGACAATGACAAAATGAACTGTGGCTGGTCATTTCACATGCCTTTCAGTCTGTCTCTCATTGTTTAAAGGAGTAGTTCACCCAAAAATAAAAATGAGCTAAAAACTCATCTTCAGGACATCCAAGATGCAGATGATTTTGTTTCTTCATCTGAAAAGATTTGGAGAAATGTAGCATTGCATCACTTGTTCACCAATGGATCATCACAATAAATAAACATCACAGTAATCCACAAGTAATCCACACCACTCCAGTCCATCAGTTAACATCCTGTGTGTTTGTAAGAAACAAATCCATCATTAGGACGTCTTAACTTTAAGCCGTTGTGTTCCGGGAAAAATATGAGTCCTCTATTTATAATATTGCTTTCTCCAATGAAAAAGTCATCTTATAATCAGAAGAGAAATATGCACAGTTTACAAGCAAAAACAGTCTTAAAAAAAAAAAAACAGTTCTAAAATATGTTGGTGAATTTTGATGTGAGAGGACAACAGGGATTGACTTTTTCACTGGAGGAATCATTATTATGGATTATGGACTTATATTTTGGTCAGAAGCGACGGTTTAAAGCTAAAACGCCTTAATGATGGATTTGTTTCTTACAAACACGCAGCTTTTCGCCTCACAAGATGTTAATTGATGGACTGGAGTGGTGTGGATTACTTGTGGATTATTGTGATGTTTTTATCAGCTGTTTGGACTCTCATTCTGACGGCACCCATTCACTGCAGAGGATCCACTGGTGAGCAAGTGATGGAATGCTAAGTTTATTCAAATCTCGTTTACATCTTGGATGGCCTGAGGTAAATTTTTTGCATATTTTAATTTATGGTTTTAAGTGTACAACTCTTGGTCCAAATAAGATGCTAAGTGGGCCAGACTTTATGCTGATAGTCGAACGTCAGTTTTTGTGAGACTAGTATAACATATGATTTAATTAAGTTCCTCTGCATGTTAAGTGCTGGAAAATACTAATGAGGTTTTTTCCCCTCCGGGCCATCGCCGCTGTAATAATGGTCTGAAAAATTCATAAACATGCGGATTCATTCTTCAGCCACTGGCGTTATTGTTAATGTTTAAGATTATAATAAACCGTGACATGGGTGTGCTTTGTCTTGGTTTGACCTCAGGGACGTGAAGGCTGGTAATATTCTACTGGGAGAAGATGGATCCGTACAGATCGCAGGTTTGTAGCTTAGCTTGACTTTGACTTTGCTGAAATGTGTAGATTTTCTGAAATGTTTTGTTCCTTTTTTATTGTCTTAGTGAGTTAACCACCAACATCTTGGCATTTAACATCTCCAGAGTTTTTAATGGGGCAGTTAAATACTAGATTGGCTTGACAACAAATTCCCAGCTTGCAAATACGTTCATCTTATTTCACATGCAAAGTGAACATTTACATAGACGTCTTAAGGAAACTGCCACAAAAATACCTGCATGTTTAGGTCTAGGAGTAAGAGAGCATGTAAAATGGTCATGAAAAACTAAATTAGCCCAGGGGGGAAAAAAAAATAAAAAAAAATAAAAAAAAAAATATATATATATATATATAAAAATGTATGACTCAGAATATATTTTAAAATTCTTTGTTGCTCTTAACTGATTTTGACCAATGTATTCTTAATTCAGTTGCATAATTATTTCAGCTCTTTAAGAAGTTATTTATAACCATGAGTAATTAAGCTTTCTTTAGTTGTAAAAATCCTGCTTTAATTAATATTGGTTGTCAATCTAAAAAGCAACATTTATGGGACTTTAGAGAGATTATATTGCTTTTTGAACCATGGTAATTAGCTTTAATTATGCTGACTGTAAAAGCAATAACCTAGCAGTGATTTAATCAGTCAGTAAATCCACTTTAATTTTTTTCATTGAGGTTAATTATGGTTTGATTATTAAAAGATAATATATTCCCCACTTTTGTTCTGTGTTTCATTTTGTTTTATGAATTTGTGTGTTGGAGCCACATAAAGGAGAGCAGAAAAACGGGCCTGAGACACATTGATTGTAGTGTGGAGAAGTGTTAAATTCCTGAAATGGGGCTTTTTCCGTCCCTGGGGGGGAAACTGGCTGATCTAGTTCTAGAATATTGATCGGTTTTATGTGACAGGGGTTTCCACTGGTGACCTTGGCTCAGCTTTGTTCAGATTGTACTTCACATCTGTGATTTTTCTATTGAAATGTTTGACAGACACTTTTTTTTTATCTTATAAAAAGAATGTGTCCGGGTCAAATTTCAACCCCTAAAAAAATGTAGAATAAGATTTTGCATAACTAAAATAAGGCCTATTTTTGGACACTTAAGGTTGTTTGCATTGTAAAATAAATTCATGAAATTTAATTTAACAAACACATTTTCTATTTTAAATTCTTACTTTTGAAGTTTTTGTAATTCTCAGTATTTTCAATGATGAGTCTTATTAGGTTCTCATTTATTTGTTATATTTAAAAAATTGCTGTAATACAGTTATTTTGCAATTTTTATCATGATTAAAAGAACTAGTGAAGGCAAAAAGGAATTTAACTGGGATCCCAGTTACAAGACCTAAAACATACAACTTCACTTACACATTCATATAAACGTTAACCTACAGTCTTGACCATGGATTTTTTTTTATGTGATTTTGGGGTTGAAATGACTTTGTTTTTGATATATTTTGTGAGGATTGTTCACAAAGAGATTTGCTCTGTCCAAATATCATAGTTCACGTCTAATTGTCTTATTTTTTGGAAAGATATATTTTCACTGACTTATAGACACAACGGTATGTGACAGTACAAACAATTTATCAGAGCGTTAAGATCAGGTCTTTCATTTTCATGTTTGTCAAATTAAATATCCATTTAAACATTTAATTTCCAACTGTCAACCGATTTTGCAGTAGATGTTATTTGAGGGTACAATGAGATTTTATTAATCATTCTCTATAGATTTTGGTGTGAGTGCTTTTCTGGCCACCGGTGGAGATGTCACTAGACACAAAGTGAGGAAAACGTTTGTGGGGACTCCGTGCTGGATGGCCCCAGAGGTGATGGAGCAGGTCAGTTTGCTCAGAGAACCTACATTCAACATGAAGAAGTGGATCTGTTTCAAATACCTAGTGAGCTGTCTACATAGACAGCATTTTAAATCATTGATAGATGCACACTCAACATGAAAGCTGTTCTAGAATGTTAGTAAACACTAAGATACTCTATTTTGGTCTAATTCTAAAGCAGCATTGCATGTATCCTTAGAAGACACAAGACAATCCCATGAAAATTCTGTGACAAACTCAATGTCATAAATCCTCCAAAGAAGCTGGACAAAGAGAGAAATGTTGATTATACGTACTATTCATTCAATATTGAAAAGTTTCAGTACAAAATAGTTCAACCTACACTACCATGTTTATATGTTTTAGAAAAAACATTTATTTTACAGTAAAAACAGTAATATTGTGAAATATTATTAACATTTCAAATAACTCTTTTCTATTTGAATACATTTTGAAATGTAATTTATTCCTGTGATCGAAGCTGAATTTTCAGCATCATTACTCCAGTCTTCAGTGTCACATGATCCTTCAGAAATCATTCCAATATTCTGATTTGCAGCTTAAGAAATATTTATCATTATAAATGTTGAAAACAGTTGTGCTGCTTTATGTGCTGCTTTATATTTTTGTTGAAACCATGATTTTTTTTTAGGATTCTTTTATGAGTAGAAATGTCAAAATAGAATTTAATTGAAATAGAAATCTTTTATAACAATGTAAATGTCTCAATTTAATGTACCTTTGCTGAATTAAAGGCAAAAATAAAACAAAATATAGTGATCTTAGGTTTAATTAAAATTGGCTATTTTACTCAATATTTCTGCGTGCTGTTCATTTTTGTGTTCAGAGTATCATGCCATTAGATCAGTGATCTATTAAAGCAAAGTTGCTGCCTAAGAAGAAAGATGCTCACTAGGTTTTTTTAGCGGAGCCAACATGTGTCTATTGTCTACTGTAAATATAATGGATCTTGGCACCATGAAAGTGTTCACAGCTAGACTATTTCCCAGAGCTTTTCCGATACTATGAATTATTAATATCCATTCAACTGTTCTAGTGCAGATCATAGAGATTGTTTAATATTTGGATTTCTGCTGTGTTAAAAAACAGCTGTTTATGAGTGGTGTAGTCATAGGCTGTTATCCCATCATCTGATGATCAGTTAGCATGTCATGTGACCACAGGTACGGGGTTACGACTTCAAAGCTGACATTTGGAGTTTCGGAATCACTGCCATTGAACTCGCGACAGGCTCTGCGCCGTATCATCGCTACCCTCCTATGAAGGTAAACACGATGACTGTCTGATCATGTGACCATTCATGCTGTGTGTTTGTGAAACATCAACCTGTTTTCATAACTTCTTTTGCATGTGGAATTATAGAAGTTAAAAAGGGTAAATCAAGTGTTGGAGATTCATTTTAATTGTCTGATATTAACTAAATGAATGCAAAGCCTGCACAGCTGAACCGTATCTAATGTGGTTTTACAGCAGCATCCATCGTCCCAGGCTCAGCGGGCAGCAGTTCATCCATAATGAAAATGATCACAATTTATACCTACTCTGATATTGTTCAGGCTGTCTTTGTGAAAATACAAAAGGAAATGTTTTACCGAGTGTGCAGTATATTGTTCTGTCATTCCATTCATGCATCCATCCATCCTTCTATCCTTCCTTCCATCTATCCATCCATCCATCCATCCAGTCATCCATCCAGTATATTGTTTTGTCATTCAGTCCATCCATCTAGTATTTTGTTGTCATTCCATTCATACATCCATGCATCCTTCTGTTCCATCCATCCAACCATCCACCCATCCAATATATCATTCTGTCATTCCATCCATCATCCATCCATCCATCCATCCTATATAATGTTCTATCATTCCATCCATCCAATCATCCATCCAATATATTGTTCTGTCAGTCCATCCATCCATCGTTATTCAGTCCATCCATCCAGTATTTTGTTGTCATTCCATTCATGCATCCATCCATCCATTCATCCTTCTATTCTTCCATCCATCCATTCATCCATTCAATATGTAGTTCTGTCATTTCATCCATCCATCCATCCATCCATCCATCCATCCATCCAATATATATAGTTCTGTCATTCCATCCATCCATCTATCCTTTCCTCCATCCATCCAATATATCGTTCTGTCATTTCATCCATCCATCCATCCATCCATCCAGTATTTTGTTCCATCATTCCATTCATGCATCCATCCATTCATCCTTCTATCCTTTCATCCCTCCATCCATCCATCCATTCATCCATCCAATATATATAGTTCTGTCATTTCATCCATCCGTCCATCCATGCAATATTTTGTTCTGCCATCCATCCATCCATCCATCCTTCTATCCTTCTATGCTTCTATCCCTCCATCCTTCCATCCCTCCATCCATCCATCCATCCTATATATATATATATATATATATATATATAGTTCTGTCATTTCATCCATCCATCTATCCAATATGTTGTTGTCACTTCATCCATCCAATTTATATAGTTCTGTCATTTCATCAATCCATCCAATGTATATAGTTCTGTCCATCCATCCATCCATCCATCCAGTTTTTTTTGTCATTCCATTCATCCATCCTGTTGTTCTGTCTGTCTGTCTGTCTGTCTACAGTGGATATAAAAAGTCTACACACCCCTGTTAAAATGCCAGGTTTCTGTGATGTAAAAAATAAGACCAAGATAAATCATTTCAGAACTTTTTCCACCTTTAATGTAAACTATAACCTGTACATCTAAATTAAAAAACAAATTGAAATCTTTTAGGAAAGGTGGAGTAAAAATAAAAAAACAAAAATATTCTGGTTGCATAAGTGTGCACACCCTTAAACTAATACTTTGTTGAAGCACCTTTTGATTTTATTACACCACTCAGTCTTTTTGGGTATGAGTCTATCAGCATGACACATCTTGACTTTACAATATTTGCCCACTCTTCTTTGCAAAAATGCTCCAAATCTGTCAGATTGTGAGGACATCTCCTGTGCACAGCCCTCTTCAGATCACCCACAGGTTTTCATTCGGATTCAGGTCTGGGCTCTGGCTGGGCCATTCCAAAACTTTATCTTCTTCTGGTGAAGCCATTCTTTTGTTGATTTGGATGTATGCTTTGGGTTGTTGTCTTGCTGAAAGATGAAGTTCCTCTTCATCTTCAGCTTTCTAGCAGAAGCCTGAAGGTTTTGTGCCAATATTGACTGGTATTTGGAACTGTTCATGATTCCCTCCACCTTGACTAAGGCCCCAGTTCCAGTTGAAGAAAAACCGTCCCAAAGTATGATGCTGCTGCCACCACATACTTCACTGTGGGTATGGTGTTCCTTTGGCAGTGTTGTTTTTGTGCCAAACATACCTTTTGGAATTATGACCAAAAAGTTAAACCTTGGTTTTATCAGACCATAACACATTTTCCCACATGCTTTTGGGAGACTTATAATGTATTTTTGCAAAATTTACCCAGGCTTGGATGTGTTTCTTGCCGCCCTATTTCATGCCCGGACATATGAAGAATATGGGAGACTGTTGTCATGTGGACTACACTGCCAGTACTTGCCAGAAATTCCTGCAGCTCCTTTAATGTTGCTGTAGGCCTCTTGGCAGCTTCCCTGACCTGTTTTCTTCTCGTCTTTTCATCAGTTTTGGAGGGACATCCAGTGCTTGGTAATATCACTGTTGTGCCATATTTTCTCCACTTGATGATGCCAGTCTTCACTGTGTTCCGTGGTATATCTAATGCCTTGGAAATTCTTTTGTACACTTCTCCTGACTGATACCTTTTAACAATGAGATCCCTCTGATGCTTTGGAAGCTCTCTGCGGCCCAAGGCTTTTGCTGAAAGATGCGACTAAGAAAAAGCAAAAGCCTACTAGAACAGCTAAACTTTATTTGGGTTTAACCAGAGGCACTTTAAATGATGGCAAGTGTGTACTGACTCCTATTTAACATGAATTTGAATGTGATTGCTTAATTCTGAACACAGCAACTTATGCAACCACATTATTTTAGTTTTTTATTTTTACTCTGCCTTTCCTAAAAGATTTCAGTTTGTTTTTTAATTAAAGGTGCCATAGAATGGAAAACTGAATTTACCTTGGCATAGCTGAATAATAACAGTTCTGTACATGGACATGACATATACAGTGAGCCTCAAACACCATTGTTTCCTCCTTCTTATGTAAACCTTGTGAATAAAAAACACCACTGAAAAATAGGCGAATCAGAACATAACACCGACTGTTACGTAACAGTTGGGGTCACTAATAGTTACGCCCCCAACATTTGCATTTACCTGCCCATGTTCTAGGCCAGCCGCCAGCCGAACCGTCAGAAGTTCTGCAGGTATTGTGAAGAAACAAGCGAGGACAACAGCGAAAATGGCAGATCATGGAAATAAATGTTATGTTCCAGGCTGTGCAGGGATGGGTTGGTGTCTGTATTCAGAAAGGCACGGAAAGCAAATAACGCGTTCTAATAAAATAACGCGAGCCACTAAAGGGACATGGTTAGCTCGTTGCTAGCTGTAGCCTGTTACAGTACATAAGATTTCACTTACCACATAAACAGAGTAAGGAGAGATGTCTGAGGATGATGGCGAATGATTTACAAATCTTGAGCACCACTGACAAGCATCTGATCTTGTAAAATGTGTGGTAAGTATTGCCGCTCCATAGAATAAACAGAGTACATGCGATCGCGAATCTCGAAAGTGAAAGTAAAATGCGTTTCAATGCCCCGCATATTAATAGCAGCTCCCTGATGCCCACATTTTATTTACAGTATAATTACCCAACAATATAACTGTGCGAGAAAGTATTTAAATATATATTTTTTTCCCTGTGTTTCCTTCCTGTGAGCTACTGAAATGAGGCGCACTGTGAAACAGCCAATCAGAGCAGAGCTCAACATTATTATTCATGACCCTTCCACATAAGCCAATAACAGACCGTTTTATTCTGGGGAGAAATCCTAGGGTTGTAAATGGACATGTAAAACTGATTGTGGAGAATTTTTGCCCTTACCTAAGCCATCTATGTAGATATCAGAGAACAATTTAAAATATTGTATCAATGCATTCTATGGCACCTTTAAGTTGTACAGGTTATAGTTTACATTAAAGGTGGAAAAAGTTCTGAAATGAATTATCTTGGTCTCATTTTTTTTACATCACAGAAACCTGGCATTTTAACAGGGGTGTGTAGACTTCCTATCTATCTATCTATCTATCTATCTATCTATCTATCTATCTATCTATCTATCTATCTATCTATCTATCTATCATCTATCATCTATCTATCTATCTATCTATCTATCTATCTATCTATCTATCTATCTATCTATCTATCTGTCTGTCTGTCTGTCTGTCTGTCTGTCTGTCTGTCTGTCTGTCTGTCTGTCTGTCTGTCTGTCTGTTAATTGTTTGTTCATTCTATCTGCTGTTCATAATATTTGTTCTGTTGTTCTGTCTACTGTATCTATCTATCTATTGTTTTTTCATTCGTTCTGTCGTTCTGTCATATCTATGTATTTTCATATCTGATGTCCTCCTGCTGTTTTGCAGGTTTTAATGCTCACGCTGCAGAACGATCCTCCAACCTTGGAGACTGGGGTTGAGGACAAAGAGATGCTTAAGAAGTATGGGAAATCTTTTAGAAAACTTATATCATTGTGCCTTCAGAAGGACCCTGCAAAGAGGTAATCTGAACTGACAAACCTGCCTTATTTGTTCACACAAATTAGAAAATCTGTTCCAGAATGCAGAATGGTGTGCAGACTGCAAAACTGTTTCCTTGCATGACCAAAAGTTTCAGAAAAGGCCTAGAAGCAAACATATTGATTCGAATTGTGTTGTGTATATTATTGAATAGCAGTTCATTGTCTGTCCTTTGTTTGCTCACCATTTGGTCTCTCTAAAGATAAATCGCAGTCAATAAAAGAAATGCCACACAGACAAAGTAGCTCAGATACGGATGAACTAATACGATCTTGAGACAATAAATTGCTGTTGGTCTGTTTGCTTTCTATATCAGCTGTCTCATCTGGTCAATGCAACGGACATCGGGTAGTAGGGTTATAGTGGTGGACTATAATCATTTTATAAAATGATAATATGATGACTGCAGTATCACTATACAGTAGTAATAAAAATGACTAGATAATTATAAATTTTACTATAAATTAAACTAATGACTTGTATATTGTATGATAGCATTTTATGTTAATTTTAATATTTTTTATTATTTTAGATAGATATATAATGCATCATTACAAATGCATAATTTTGGAATGATGGGATCAAAACAAAAGTGTTTATAAAAAGTTTGAATTGTGTGATTATAAAATTGATTTAAATACTTTAAAATTACAGAACAATAACAATATTGATATAAATGACTAATTATAGATTTTGCTGTACATTAATGGAATATATATTGTATAACAGTATATTATTATGTTAGATATTATATTAATATCTATATTTGATAAAATATATAAAATATATTTTTTTTGGAATAGACTCATCAAAAATATATAAGTTAATTAAATGTATCAAAAATATAATTTTAATATGTATATAATATTGATATTAAATCAGTGCATATAATATATGATACATCTAACACACGTATATGCATATATATATATATATATATATATATATATATATATATATATATATATTGGCTGTCAGTTGATTAAAGTTTTTAATCTAATTAATTACATGATGTTTCGATTAATTAATCTAATTAATCGCAATTAATCGCAAAATAAATTTGACTGAAAATACCCACAAAAGATTTTTTAAAGCTATTTTTGTGTTAAATTAGAAAGTATCAAGTAGACATTACAAATTGTAGCTTTAGAAATATTTTATTTGATTCAACAAAAAATTTATTACACATAAACATTTAGGCTACAACGGCCTAACATAAACTATGGAACATAAAAGAAGATAATTTGAGAAACATCTCAGTATTGTTTGTTCATACAATGAAAGTCATTGGTAACCAAAACAGCTTTGTTACCAACAGTCTTCAAAATACCTTCTTTTATGTTCCACAAAAGAAAGGTTTGAAACGATATGAGGGTGAGTAAATGATGACAAAATGTATATTTTTGGGGTAAACTATCCCTTTAATGTTTTTATTATTATTATTATTATTATTATTATTATTAATTAAATGATACTCTAAATAAGAAACTAAATCTGCCAGCAGGTGGCGGTAAATGTAATTCATTCGATTCGTTCAAACGGCTGATTCATGCAGAAATTAAGTAAACGGCTCTCTTTATGAATGGGTCTTTGAATCATTATTTCACACGATTCGTACAAAACGTGAATTCATTCAGAAACTAAACACTGCTGTGTTGCTCGGAGACGCACAACAATTCTGCTATGGCTTTAAAGGTAATTATGTTCTCTGCAAAATTGAGCAAAAACTTTTTTTTTTTTTAAATATAATACCATATCAACTTCTTATTTACTGAACTGTTGTACAGCATAAAATCACATTTAAACTCGTGATATTCGGGACAAACAGCACTTGTGTGATACTGCTCTCGCTGCTCCTGTGATATCGCTTATCGTATGGTAGAAATATGAGACAAAAACACATGCAGGGGCATTTTTGCACCAACATCTTGAATTTTAGGGCATAACTGCACTTATGGAGTTGTTGCCCTGCATCATATTTGTCAACAGTATGAAATGTAAGATGATGTACAGGTTTGGGGGCGGGGCCAGTGCGTTAACTGCGTTAAAATATTTTAATCACGTTATTTTTGTTTATAACTAAGTTAACGCGTTATACTGACAGCCCTAATAAATATATATATATATATATATATATATATATATATGAATGAAACAGTGGACAGTGAAAATGTCACCAGGTCAAGTAAATATTTGAACTACTGGCCCAGCCTGGCCAGAACAAAAAAATCCTTATTGTTGAGTCTTGAAATGTGAACCTGTCTGAAAATGTCAGCATCAAGCGCTCTTTCTCATCTCCACAGGCCCACTGCAGCCGAGCTTTTGAAATGTAAATTTTTCCAAAAGGCTAAGGTACGGCAGTATACTCTCCCTCCATACTTCAAATGCTTTAACCAGTGCTTCACAGTGGTCTGTCACTGATATATGTTATGTATTTTCCCCTTCTTGCCTCTGTGTTGTAGAATCGAGAGTACTTGATTGAAAAGCTGCTTTGCAAAGGACCAAATATAAGCCAAAGAGCCAAAAAGGTAACGCTGTCTCATTCTTCCCCATGCATTTGAGTGTATTTTCTCCCACAGGCCAGATGAGTTTCTGTGTTCTCGTGTTCAGTAAAGTGCTTTCTGTATTGATTAAACAGTGTGGCTGCTTTTGATTGAGGGATCGGAAGCCATAATGTTTCTCACTGCAGGACATCTGCCCTCAACACTCACTGAGTGTCTCTCTGTCCGCTCTGATACTGAATGCACTCTAGCCTATTACTGTAAGAGCCGATCATGCATGGACTCTGTTGTGAACTCTGTCCCTCAGTGTGTTCACTTGTTTTTCTCTGCTAGATATTGAGTTTAGTCTGTCTATCCATCTAACGTTCTATCTATTATTCTATCCATCTGTTGTTCTATGGATCTATTGTTCTATCTAGCATTCTATCGTTTTATCATTCTGACTTTACCTATCTATAATTCTAACATTCTACCTATGGTTCCATCGTTCTATCATTTCATTGTTCTATCTATCTATCTATCTATCTATCTATTGTTCTATCTATCGTTCTATCGTTCTATCTATTGTTCTATCATTCTATCGTTCTGTCTGTCTGTCTGTCTATCTATCGTTCTATCGTTCTATCTATCGTTCTATCGTCCTATCTTTCTGATGTTCTATCTATCTATCGTTCTATCGTTCTATCTATCGTTCTATCGTTCTATCGTTCTATCTGTCGTTCTATCTATCTATCTATCTATCTATCTATCTATCTATCGTTCTGTCTGTCTGTCTGTCTATCGTTCTATCGTCCTATCTACCGTTCTATCTATCATTCTATCATTCTATCTTTCTGATGTTCTATCTATCTATCTATCTATCTATCTATCTATCTATCTATCTATCGTTCTATCTATCGTTCTATCGTTCTGTCTGTCTATCGTTCTATCGTCCTATCTACCATTCTATCTATCATTCTATCTTTCTGATGTTCTTTCTGATGTTCTATTGTTCTATCGTTTTATCTATCTGTCTGTCTGTCTGTCTGTTAGTTAAATGTTCTATCTATCTCTCTATCTATCTCTCTATCTATCTCTCTATCTATCTATCTATCTATCTATCTATCTATCTATCTATCGTTCTATCGTTCTATCGTTCTATAATTCTGTTGTTCTGTCTATCATTCTATCATTGTATGTTTTTGATGTTCTATCATTGTCTATTGTTTGTTCTATCTTTCTTTTCTATCTATCTTTTATGTAATGTTCTATTTAACGTTTAATGTTCTATTTTAACGTTATTTTTTTAAAAAAAAATTGTAAACAAGATTATGACAATTAGATCTGAGATTGTTAACTGTAATTTGGATCCTGTAGTTCCTACTCTATGCTCTGCTACGATTACCCATTTTGAGCCGGTATCTCTGGTGACACTGACTGAGATCGTAGGTCGGATGAAATCCACCAACTGTCCTCTGGATAGTATTCCATCAGGGCTGTTTAAAAAAGTTTTTGATATTATTGGCCCGAGCATTCTGTCTATTATTAATGGCAGCCTCCACTCTGGTTTGATGCCGTTGTCACTGAAACATGCTGTGGTGCAACCACTTCATAAAAAGCCAAATTTGGATCGTTCTGTTCTGTCCAATTTTAGACCGATCTCAAAACTTCCGTTTTTATCTAAGGTTTTAGAGAAAATTGTTCTTAGTCAATTACAGAGTTTTTTGGATCAAAATGTCGTGTTAGAGTCTTTCCAGTCCAGCTTTAAAATTTACCACAGTACTGAGTCTGCGTTGTTAAAAGTACTTAATGATATTTTATTATTAAGTGATTCTGGCCTTTCAGTGGTTCTTATGCTATTAGATCTCACTGCAGCTTTCGATACGATTGATCATGGGATCCTTGCTTTAAGCCTTGAGGAAGCGGCAGGTATTCAGGGTACCGCCCTCAAGTGTTTTAGATCATTCCTATCGAATAGAAGTTTTTCTGTCAATTCAGGTCAGGCATTTTCCTCTTCTGCCCCATTGATGTGTGGTGTCCCGCAAGGATC
>JAFVLL020014150.1:0-31802 GCA_021397915.2 Tor tambroides | reverse complement strand
CTGAAATTAATAAAGCTTTTTAGTCAGCATAATAAGTCATTTTGAACTCAACTGAAGAGAGCAACAAAACAAATAATATTTTGGGGAGAGAATACATGTATTTTAATGCCTTCAAGCAAAACTAATTAAAGATGACACCTCATTTACATAAATAAGCATTATAATTTGCATGGAGGCACCAGGGAATATGTGCAGAAAAGAAAGCAATATTTTGCAGTCTGCTAATTTCATTTTATTTAGGATTTAAGCTTAATAAAGATTCATTTTGGAGGGGAAGGGGAATAATCAAAGAGGGGGAGTGTGAACTATCTCCAAAGATGCAGCAGCCCCCTATTCAAAGGGGCCTTTCAGAGTCAGCAGAAGACTCCTAATCAGGAGTGGCACTTCCTGGCTCCACTCCAGCACCAATTCCTTGAAAGGTAAAAAATTTTAGAGCCCAATTTATTAGTATGCAGTTCCGGCATCGGTGGCTGAATTAATGGCGCTGACTGATAATGACTGTAATCGTGGCACAAATGGGGTGTTGAAATAGCAAACAACAGCCACAAGGCATGTAATGGAGCTTTTATTAATTACTCCAGCCCGGGCTCCAGTTATAGCTCCAGGATTTACAGTGGCACTGCCAGCCGGTGGGCAAAGGTGGGCCAGGTGGAGTCCTGCGGTGACAGAGTCAGAGTCCATTTGGGAGTGTGGCGTAGGGGAAGGGCGCTCTTCCTTACTAGTGCTCGCGTTTAAAGTGCTTTATAATGCAGGAGAGATTCTGCGGGATGAAAGAGATGCACATTAATGTGGCACTTACATTAATGTGGCAAGTATATATATAAGTTATATGTATATATACACACACATTTCTTTTTTATTTCTTCAAGGAAACTAAAGCCAAAATTGTCTGAGGACAAGTTACAGCCAATGCCAGTAAACCAGCCAATATCTAACATACAATTCAGTCCAGGAGGAAACACATGAAATATATATCCTTCAGAAATCATTTTAAAATGCTGGAATCTAATATGCTGAAATAGAAATCTTTCATAACAATATAGGTCTCTACTATCACTTTGTAATAACTTAACATATCCTTGCTGAGTAAAAGTATTAATTTCTTAAAAAAGGAAAAAAACCCAAACATATATATTCATTATATTAATGTGTTTCTTCCAGGACTGAATTGTATGTTAAATATTGGATGATTTATGTTGGGTGTAACTTGTTCCCAGGGAATTTTGGCTTTAGTTTCCTTAAAGAAATAGGTAGAGATGGATTTGAAATACGCGGTGAGTCACAAGTTTCCCAATGATACCAGGATTAGCTGACGAACATCTTTATTTTACACAACACAATATGACCCAAATAAAATGTTACATATTATAGAGATGACCTGTACAGTAGATGCATATGTTTACAAAATCATAGCAGAAGAGTTGAGAGAAGGGCCAAGTGTTGCAAAACCCCAGTCACTTATGAGATGTCCTAATATTTTAGCCTATATTGTTCTCAGCAGTAAAAGCTTGCATTGTATGCTAGGCGAGACTGTTCAAACGTCAACCCATCAGCAAGAGAGGGTTGATTAAAAATGCTCTTTATTACCCACCGATTCCTTAATGGAGGATAGACTTTAAAAATGGAGGAAACAATTATAGTTTTACTGCTTTGTGGGCACTACTGATTTCTATAAATCACACCAAGGGTGTAAATTTCCCAATAAAAGACAGCGGCACTCCTCGCATGCGTAATCAACAAGTACACAAGCACATTCACACCCATTCAGGGCACATTTGTCTTTCTAGGTACGCTGCACCATTTGAGACAGCACACAACAAACTCTATAAGGCACTTTCCACAAATAAAGTACAAAATAGTCTTTTTTTTTTTTTGTAAATACAAATATAAAATAGAGACTTTTTAAAGTTTTCTGTTCATGGATGAGTTTTGCAATTTTTGCAGCGCTCTAACCAAACTAAATGCAGTTTAAAACCTTAATGTAAGCAGGTGAATATTGCCTTATCAAAATAAATATTTGTTAGAAATATTTATTCAAAATAAAAATTTGTAACAATATTTGTTTACAATCCCTAGTGAAAAATAAATATGCTAAAATGTATTTAAAATACATTTTTTTCAAACAAATACAATTTATATATTTATGTACTTAATAAAAATAATACTAAATAATACTAATACTATAAAATAATACTAAACTGTTCTGCCAAAGTCTGCTAAATTGGAACCTTTTGTACTTAATGCACTTCAGTTGAAGTTCAGTTGCAGAAGTAGTGCTGAAGTCCAACTACAGATATACTGAAGTTTAAAGACTAAAGATATTATTCAAAGATCATGCAATCCTCATCAATAGTGACATTAAAACTCATTTTAGGCTTAATATTAAGAAATTCACATTGTGCACAAGTAGTACCCTAAATAAAGTTAAATTATCATTTTTATATCAGTAAGTCTCGAGCGATATGTCAGTAAATACTGTATGTTAATAGATTTTAACTATACTTAGTATGGAATAAATGTATTTTAAATATATTACTAGGGACAACAACAATAATAATAACTTTTTTTTTTCTAAAAAATAACTTTTTGTAATAATTGCCCAAGTTGAATGTTTGAGGTTGACAAATGCTTTTAATGTGTGTAAAAACACACTACATTTTTTTCCTCAACATACAACAGAGAAGTTCAAAATTATGTTGTGTCTTTGTTTTTTGTTTTTTTAAGGAAAATTAGGGTGAAAATCATCCACTAATAATTGCATACAAACTGCATTTCATTTTTTAACATTGAAATGAGTTTAAAACTGCATATCATTATAATGAGTTAATAAAGTAAAACCATTTTAAAAGCATTGAACTGAATATCAGTTCAGCGGTTTATGCCAATGTTGTATGATTTTAGATTTCAAGCTAGGCTAATTTTATGGTGGATGATACACAGGATTTGTGCTTATAATGCTTTAAACTGCTTGAAAAAACTATAGACCAAATTGTACTCCTTCTGCGGACTGTCATAACTTGTTTATGTAGTTTGTTTGGTAGGGTCTTTTTCAGAGTTACACGCTAATTAGTTTTACCAGTCTGATATCTTGTAAAAACACTCATTGGTAATATGTTGTAGAGTGTAAATGTGAATATTTTTGTTGAAAAAACAGTTGATATTCATCCTTTTTTGTGTTCCCTCTCTCTTCTTCTTCCCTCCCAACCCCCTCCATGTCGCACCAAAAGCACATACACCCACACAGACTCACTACAAAGAGAGCAGCTGGGTTTTATTCCAGAGAATAAAAGCAATAATGGTTGGAAGCCTTTGAAATCATTAATAGATAAAAAGAACGAATGATCACGTTACATCTGGAGCAAGAATAAAGCTTGATCCCTTCTCCTCTCAGATCCGCCGTTCAGAAAAGATTTAGTTGAAACCAACTTGTTTGTTGCGGATGTGCGATAGGTATGAATGACTCGATCAACATTGCAGAACGTTCACAAAACTGTAGTCACATGTTCCTTCTCATGTGTGTTCGATAATTGATTGTAAGTCAGGGAGGTACCTGATATAAATAGTGTGGTTTGGGGAAAAAATCCAGCTCTGCTAGTTCAGACTCTGATTTGAATGCTCGTGACCTAACCCTGAGTTTTGGAGATATGTTGTGTTGTTATCACACAAGGGAACGGAGGGAGATTTTATGTTTTAACAGTTCAGATCTTTTTTTTTATCGTGAAGCCCATGTCAACACTCATGTACCAATGTGTTTAAACCTGCATTTCTCTCTTTCCGCAATGTGCTGAAAATTGCACAGGTGGAGACAGGTGGTGTATTGTTAGGAAAATTATTAATTTGGATTTGATAATGAGAAGTTGGCATGTTACATATTGGCATGTTACATATTCCCTCCCTGTATTGCTGTGATTAAGCCATGCAGCTGTACTCACAGGTTGTTATTTGCGTGCACAGATCAGCAGATATCCCAAAAATTCATTCTTTCATTTTGAGGGATGAACAGACTCTGTCATTAACTTTCCTTATTCCTGACGCAGTGTCTTATCTGTATGATCAGAGGGTGTGTTATGTTTTCTAACCCTTTCCTTGTTGAACTAAAATGCCATTTTTTGTTGTTTTTTGCCACCCTCTTTTCATAAACCTCTGTAAAGATAAACATTGTTTCATCGTTTTATTGAACAATGACAAACCTAGATAAGGTTTTCCTGAATACCAGGTGACCACGGATCTAAACACGACGGTTACCTGGCAATGCAAACATACACTCTTTATTCTTTTCATATGCCTTCATATACCCTGAAGTTCACAATACATACTTGATCCCCCCCATCTGGAGATAAATATCCAGATCAATGCAATGACAGAATTTATTCAGTGTGAATCTCTGTGAATCATACCTACGGTAATACGCGTATGCGTAAATGAATCATCGTTCATTTATTTAATATCGAGACATCAGTAAGAACGATTGGTTTCTCTTGTGCCTTTTTGGGTGTGTGCTTTCTTCTTTTCTTTTCTTTTTTTTGTTTTGTATGTGAGATCATGCTTAAAAAATGTAGTGAAAAACATTTCGTGTCATGACAGGTCATCCCGTCAAGCATAATGAAGTGAATATTTTTATGTCAAACATCACACTCATAAAGCATGCAATAAGCGTTTGTGTCATGTCATTGTTTGATTGGTTTTTACTTATTTATGCTTTCTGGATCAACAGGAACAAGATATAAACTTGACAACTTTATTTTCCCAAAATGTGATAATTTAGCTTTATTTTTATTGATTCATTAATTGTTTTATTAATTGCAGGTATTATTAAACCATACCTTCTTTTTACGGAAGTTAAAATCAATATGTAACACAACAATGTCCCAATGTTTCATTACACTACCACTCAAATGTTTTTTAATTTAAATGATTTTTTAAAAGTTTTTGAAAGAAGCTGCAGTATAGTAATAAAAATGCAGAAAAAAAATAACATTATATAACTATATCTATATCTATCTGTCTATCTGTCATTATTTTCATTATGTCACATGATGCTTCAGAAATCCTTTATATGCTGATTTATATGCCTTAATATGCTGATTTGATGCACAAGAACCATATCTTATTATCATTGTTGAAAACAGTTGTGCTGCTTAATATTTTTGTGGAGACAGTTTTGTCAGGATTATTTAATTAATAAAAATTGCATGCATGCATTTTAATACCTGCTTGTTGAATTAAAGTTTAAATTTCTTAAAAAAAAAAAACCCAACAAAAAACTGATGCCAGACTTTTGAACTGTAATGTACGTCATTGCATTAAGCTCACACATTTTTTTCCAGACAAAAAGAGGAGAGAGATAAATACATCAATAGTGTTATATCATGTAGTAATTATATGTGGTAGTAGGACATTGGATATAATACTATTGACTTGAGTGCAGTAGGTTTAGTGTGTATATACAGTATAAAATGTGTGTCAGTGTTTGAAGTCTTTCTGTTGAATTCAGGTGTGTTCAGTTTGTGTGTTACATGTTTCTGAGTCTACATTTACCTCAGACTCCAGGGTCAGGAGATTATATGAGGCCTATAATCTATCCACCCTTTCCTGGCACTCTAAGTCAAGTTCATTCTCCATTTGGGCCATCTTCCAAGATGGTTTTAGAAAGGAATAATTTGAGGACCTGATTAATCAACCTCTTCAGTTTGTAAGACCAAAGGTCTTTGCAATGATGTCATTCCACAACGGTCACATGGAGAGTGAGAATATGTTGCCGATAGGACATTTGAATGTTAATATGCAATCAGTTGATAATATTAAAGCAAACATATTGTCATCAGTGGTGCTCTTATCATTTAGGCTGAAGTCCGTTTTGACTTTGTTTCTGTGTGATCTGAGGCGTAGTGAAGGCCCCATCCGCAGTATACATCACAATAAGCTAATTAGCAATATAATTAGCATTGTAATTACCAGCTGCAATAATTACTTTTATTTATTATGTTTTTAGTGTATTTATCTGGTCTAAAAAAATCATCTGGTTATTAGTCTGTTCTTTAATTTGGAATTTCAAGCCTCTAATTCTGTTGTTTTCAGCCCTTATCTAAAACAAAAAGCTTATTAAAGTGCATCAGTATTTTAGGATGAATAAGAATAACTCATTGTATACATGGTATCTGTTTCATATTGATATGTGTATGAAATGAGACAGAATTCACCTGGTAAAAAATAACTATTAAAGCTATTTTACATGCTGAAATAAATCTACGCATTTCCTTTTTATCACTCACTCTCATGAAATCTGTTTTTCAGACTCTACACACTCCCCTTGTGTTTTACCCACAAACCCTTGTTTCTCTTGAAAGGATAGCGTGCATAAATACACAATCTAATAAGAGCACAAGATGGATGATAATGCCTTTTTATTAACTTACGGAGTGGTTTGTTTGGGCAAATTGAAAGTCGTATTTTTCTCTCTAAACATCTAATTGGAGTTTTGACAGGTTTTACAATGAAATGAAAGTAGTTACTGTGCTGCGGAAACAGCGCTGTTTATAAAATTCTGAGTACGATACAAGGCACTGACAGCACTGGTATAAAAAGATGTATTAAATATGGTCACACAAACCGAATGGTATTTGTCAAAGTGGCGAATGGGAGGCGTTTTTTAAAAGTTCATCAAAATCTTTGTTTGCATTTCTTGTTTATGGTTTGGTGGTAAAATATGTACCCATAACTGTTCTGTGTCCTTACAGGAATCAACAGACAGCTATGTAAGAGTCTAGTGTGAACGTGCAAGCTAACTGTTGGCAAGAAGACCCACAGGACTGAAACAAAACCGGAGCTCTCAATATATCTTGAAGGTCAGTGTCACAATGTGCCATAATTCATCTATAGTTTGCTAATGACTATTTAACTGGCCAGTTACCTTAAAACAGTCATATCAGTCAGCATAAAGGAGGTTTTCGGCTCGTAATTTTGTGTAGACTTAATTCATTGTGTAATGCTAAGAAAGAATTCTGCTGGCTGATGTTGTTTGTTTTTTATGCAAATTATGCCAGTAAACAATGACTTGTTTTATGAATGCATGGTTTGACGGTATACCAGCAAGCTGGATTGCCATGGTTAGTGAATAGGTTGCAGGTTTTGGTGCTGAAATAACTAATGCTAAAGTAGCGTAACTGTTCATTGCATTCGCCTTGCTGGGTTTTGTCAGTGAAGCAGATGAAGACATGACTATGTTTGGAATTGCTTCAGTTCGCCCAAACGGCTAATGCTAACCACAGCTCGTGTGATAGTAGTGACTCTAAGCAATATTGAAGTCACACCTCTGGTTCACGAAACAACTTAATTGAGTCACACACACGGAGAAGCCCAGCCATGTCATAATACCCAGAGGCCTTGATTAATTAAGCCCTAAAAGCCCAGGAGCGCTCAACGTTCACCAGGTGCCTGTTCATCTGCCACTAGTTCCGCTTCTAAACCCATAAATACAATCCTGAGACATAAATGCAACTTTATCTAGTAATAAAACATATAGGAACTGGCATGAATCATCCGAGCTTAAATATAAGCATTTAATATAGTGCTTATCTTTATGCACTTGTATTAATTAGTTCAATTTCGTTAACAAAAACTGTTCATGTGTAAAAAGTTCCTGAAATGATATTGTGATGTAATGGGTACACTGTTGTAATAGAATTTTGTAAATTGTGTATGCTTTAGTCACAGAAAGATAGTATTTATAGCATGACTTGCACATTCTGACTAGCATCAAGTTCACTTTTGTGATTTTGTTGTAATATTTTGTTTATGTTGTGTATACATGTGATTATTCTCATATGCATAGGATGTGTTTGGGTGAGTTAATTAACCCGCTATCAAAGCACTTCATTAAACCAGTGTTTATACTGTTTAGCTTCAGTTCACATATCAGAATCCCTGACATTATTGTATATGATTGGATTATTTGAAACTATCATATTTTTTTATATCATGTTCTTATTATTCATAAAGAATTGTTAGTGCATGATTGATGTTTTTTCTTGTCAATTTTTTTGTCAGCAGTTTTAATTACAATATTTTATTTTTGTTGTGGTGCACACCTTTTAGTTGTTCTTGAATTAAAAAAAAGAGTAACACTAGTTTTTTTAAAGACCAATTCTCACAACTAGGTGCTAATTTGCATGCATATTGCTAGAATATTGGCTGATTATTAGTGCTTATAAAGCAAATATTAATGCCTCATTCTGCATGACCATATTTTAGATCCATTAACCCTACCGATACCTAAACTTAACAACTACTTTACTAACTATTAATAAACAGCAAATTCTGAGTTTATTGAGGCAAATGTCATAGTTAATAATTAATTAATAGTAAGAATTGGTCCACAAACTAAAGTGTGACCAAAAATTCATTTGAAAAATCATTGTTTTTGTCAACAGTGAGACCAAAAAGTGCAAATCATGATGACAATAAAATGTTTTTAATTAAAATATACTGTTGACGAAAATATGATGAGAGAAAAAATAACAGTGCAGGATATAAACTGTAAATGTACAATGTTTTTGAAGAAGAAAAATCTAGAAAGAAAATGATTGTTTCATATAATCCAATAATAGTCGATAATGTCTGGGATTCGGATTCTGGAGCTGAAGCTGAACAATATATGAAGCACATTTTTGTTGGTAATTTCATAAATGAGATTAGCATGCCAGAAAAAAAAACAGTTTATAAGGACATTATTTCCCAGTATTTCTGTCCTTCTGGGCATCTCACTGGTCCGGCAGGTGTTGTACTCCTTAACTAGTCATTGAGGAGTCATCACCTAAACCAGTGCTTACAGCCTCCCAATTCCCTCTAATCCAAAACAAGCAGATTTAGCCAGCTCTCTAGACCGCTCTCCACAAAACAAACACACTGGCCCCCTGCAGACTGCACCGATGCCCTCCTCCCTCCCTTCGCACCCCTACTGCTCAATGCTCGGTTAGCCAGGCTAAGTGAATAGGGAGAGGCAGGTCTCCATGGGTAACGGCTGCCATGGAGGCACCTGGCAGGAGAGCGAGAAGGATGCTGCGAGAGCCAGCAGGCGCACGCAGATGAGCGAGGAGATTTGGGGGCCGCGCTCTGCGTCTTTATCCCGCTCCCCTGCCGTTCAGGGGGTGGTCACCCCTGCCAGAGAGTGCGTCTGCCAAGAACTGAAGAATGTTAGCCCTGCGGCCCTGTGAGTGGGAATGAGCAGAAAATTGAAGTTAACAAGCATGCCGTATGCTAAGTGGTGACGAGAGTCCCCGAGCTTTCCGTTAGGGCCCCGGTCCAGCTTCCATTCTCCTCGTAGAGTCGCTGCCAGCATCCGTTGGCTCTGACTGGAGGCTGGAGGTGACCGGCATTATGCGTCTGTAGGCAAATTAAGACATCATGATCTCCTGTACACAAGACTCCTGTGATGCAGACGGATATAAAAGATGGATTTGTACTGTTGGTTAGTAGTTTTAGTATTAGGGAAAACTTGGATTTTTGTATATTTTTATTATCTTTGTCTTCACAACCACTGAATCTTTAATACTATAACAAAAGAAATTATATTTGACCTGATTTGTGAATGTGAGTTTGCAGGAAAAAAAAAGAGATCATGTACTGTGAAATAATGGCAAGGAACAATACGACCAATGTAGTTTGATTCAGGATTGAATGACTCTTGTGAGCCAGTTGTTTTTAGTGAATCCAAAACATGTAGTGCGTCCAGTGTTGTCCAGATCATGAACAAATGACTCTTATGAACCAGTTCTTTTTAGTGAATCAAAACATACAGCACTAACACAAGCCAGGTTTCCATTACAGATTTGCACAAAACTTTTGTAATATTTTATAAATGTTGATAAAAAAAACCTATTGTGAATTGACAGCATTTCCATTAACTACTGTTATGCAACTGATGGCGACGGATGTTTTTAGGTTTATGTATGTTGCAGCCGCACTAGCCATTATTTTTAATTGAAGGAGATGTATGTGTGTATCTTTAGCAAAGCAGTATGGAGAGCCGCTTCTGGGCCGTTTCTGAAATGTGCTGCAGCATGGCTGGTATAAACGCAAGCATTGACTAGAGTGGCCACGATCAGCTCCGGTGGCCGTGTCGGAGCCATAATGTGCCACAGATGTGAGCAGTATCTAAGCATTAATGGCAAGGAAAGAGCTTGAGAATGGCCACGTATGAGGTGTTTCTTGGAGGCTATAGTACATTAAAGAATGAACATGTGACTTACGTACGCCATATGACCTGTATATGCGAAAAACTGTTTCTATTGCATTTTTGCGATATATTCCTTTTTCAAATTGCCTGAAAAACCAACTCATGTGAGCGTAAAAACGTTTTTGTGATATATGGGAGTTTTAGCGAAATTGACATGTTTCCATTGAGTGTATTTTTAATTCGCAATTATTGAAGGGTAATGGAAACGTAGCTAGTGTAGACACAAACAAATAGGTTCACAAAAAATGACTTTTAGGAACTGGTTGTTTTTAGTCAATCAAAAGGTACAGTGTAACCAGTGTTTTCTGATTCATTTCGAAATTACTTTTATGAATTGGTTGTTTTTAGCGAATCAGAAACATACAGCACAATCAGTGGTAGTCTGATTCACAAACAAGTGACTCTTATAAACCAGTTGTTTTTAGCCAGTTTTAACCAGTTTTGTTTTTGACTCAAAACATACAGTGTGACCTGTTTAGTCTGTTCCTAAAGCCAGTTCTTTGATGAATAGTTGAAAAGATGAGTTTGAATCAGTCTATGATGCTAAGCAGTAGCAGAGATCTAGCATTTAGCAGAAGCATTTCTTCATTGTGTAACTAAAATGGATATTATAACTTAAATATACCCAAAAGAATTAAAATCAAATCTGAATTTAATCAAACTGAATCAATTTAAATCGCAAATTGGATTGAATCAAAAACCCAACCCAATTATTTTGAAATGAAATGCTCAAAAGACACATGGGTTTCCACATTCTTTTTAGTGTACTTTGACAGTGAATACGTAGGTATTGTACTTTTTTTTTTGAATATGAAACAATTGAAATACAAGGATTTTATCTTGCACCGCTTCCAAGCATTGTTCTTTTGGGAACAATTACCTTACTTTTGCACAATGGCCTGGTATCCTGTTTTTCGGCCAAGGATATTATGCAGGACCACCGTGGTTGCGGTCAGTCACATGCCACGCACGCATCCTCCTGTAGCGGACCGCCCCACCTCCTCTCCTTTATGCTGCACTGTGCAGCCCAAGGGAGCGCTGTGCTCTATGTGTATAATAAGGGTAGCAGATATAATGAAGGTCATTGTAATCAGAGCTAATGTGCCAGGGAGTCGAGACACTTCGGCTTTATTCGAGGGTTAGGCCCAGCACCGCTGGCCCAGGGGGAGGAGGCTGATAGTGTTATCAGAACTAACCTGCCGCTAATAACGACACGCTCCTCTGTTCGTGTCAGCATCAGCCTGAACTTTCACTGATATCTACAGTATGGAAGTAGGGAAGCGGACTGAGCTACTGAACGCTTCACATCTTACTTAAATCCCCTCCCTAGGTGTTTGAAGGTGCGCTGTTTCCCCCCTCTGTTTATTTTCAAACAGCAGAAGGAACGTGCCCGGTCTGCTTGATGTGCACTTAAAGGAATAGTTCACCTTAAATGAAAACTGTCTTATTATTTACTCATTTACTTTACATTACAGGTTTGGCGATGAGTGAACAATGAGAGAATGTTTTTGGCTGAACTAGTCTATTATTGTTGTATAGGAAGTGATGTTAACGCTCATTTGTTTTGATCTGAACGATGCAGAGTAAGCCAATAAATAAGAGCCTTCTTTAGAAAGTGAGGGTACCTTTGCCCTTTTCCCTTTCCTCAATGTTCTAACTGAAGTTAAATGATGGTGTCCCACAGCGTGGTATCATGGTCTGAATGGACCCCTAGGTGAATGATATATGGGATTTCTTTTGTCATTGAAATCTAGGCTGTATGGATATCAGAATGCTCTTTGTGCACTTAACTCATATGCTCTCGCAGTACAAGCCTTTGAACTTATGCAAATATATTTTTATAGAACAGTGTACATTTGCGTGCGTCCCCTTCATTAGTAATTTTATTGAAATTATTTACATTGAAAAAGTATTTTGTTAGATAACCTAAAAATATGCCAACATCACGTTATACCACTGAATGTCATTTTTAACGGTCAGATGAGGTTGAGTAATAAAAACTGCACATTTTCCGTTTTATTTATTTATTTATTTTTTATACAGTGCAGTTTTTTTTAACGATAAGGATGGCACAAGGCAACTGTGAGTTTTAATATAGTGTTCAAAACTTATATAATATATCTAGTAAATAATAAAATATGTCTAGATTTTTTATATGATATGTAATATTATTATTGATTCAGATTATTATAAATATTGTTTTTGTTAATAATTATTTTATATGAATTATTTAGTAAATAATTAATTATTTAAATTAATTTTTGTGATGGGACCTGTAAAAAGATAGATAGATAGATAGATAGATAGATAGATAGATAGATAATTTTAATATTAATAATAATAATAAACAATTGTTAAATTTTGTATATAAATATATAATTTATAAACAAGAAACAATTTTACTTAAAATATATTTAGATTGTATATATTCATGTTTATTATTTTTATTGTTTTGTTCATAAGGATTTAATATTCTTTCTTTCTTTAATAATGAATTATTTATTCAAATAAGCTTCTCTGTGGTGAGACCTGTGAAAATGTTGGCAGGGCAAGCGGGGGGAAAAAAAATCTTTATTGTTTATTCTTGAGTTTATTTGAAAGCTTTTTGAAATACTGAATGAGCGCATTACTGTCTTTTATTAATCTTTTATTCCTCAGTGCTCCTACAAGAACATCAAACTGTACATTCGCCATGAACTCATGCGTCTTCAAAAAACTGGGGATTTCCTGCTGACAAAGCTCATAAAAAAGGATGAAAAAGAGATTGGCAGAGGCCCTAGTCTTCCACTTTTCATATTTCCCTTTTAAAAAGTGGCGCACTGGTTCTGTGAGAGACATCAAAGGGGCCGAAGGAGGGCCAGGGAGCCTCTATTCACTTTTCCACCTCCATAAAAGCTTCCCATATCTAACCCCTAGTGACTGGCTGGCCCTATCATTCAAACGTCCCAGCGCTCTTTGTGGCTTCCCCAGGACCACAGTGAAATGATCTCTTTTGTTGCGCATCATTAGTTCCATCTGTTGTGAGAGCCTGGCTGTCTGTTCCGAGGGCAGGCCGACGTGATGGTGGCCGGGGGCGACGCGAAAGGGCCGCGTCCCCGCGACTCGTGTCCCGACCTCGTCCTCCTCCTCCTGGAACATTGATGCTCCCTTTCTTTCCCTCCCTCCCTCTCTCTCTCCTCACAGATGACACTCTGTCTGTCACTGCTTACTTATTTATGCATCCGGAGGAAGGCAAAGCATCTTGTGCACGTTTTATTAAAACCGGGCTTTTTTTTTCTGAAACAAAAATATAAGCGTATTTTGACTGAGACTGGCTTATATATGATGATGCACATGGGAACAAAAAATCTGTTTAATAAAACTAATGCAAAATAGAGTTTCATAGCCATTAAAGAATATTTATAGCCACTGGCCAGTGAGTTTTTGTATGCATGGTAGTATATTAGACAAGAAGGGCCTACGGTGATAAAAACCCCCCCAAAAAACTGTTATTCCTCCGAAGCTCGTGGGCGGATGCGAAGTGAAAAGAGATACAAATATTGTCCGTGTTTTCACAACACTGTATTAAAGTGGCTTTGGCTTGTGAATATTCATGAGGATAATGAAGTATCAACATAAAGCTGGACAGCAAAATTGTACTCCAAAGTCAAGAGGCAAACGTCTCAATTATTTGGTACATAACTAAAGGCTTATGCAAATGTGCAGTAAAAACAAAATTAAAACGGCTTTATTCATATTAATGAATTCAACATCTGTTTAATCTAATTTCATGCTGTGTAGGAAAAAAAGAACCATTTTAGTTCCATAAACTCTGTCCGTTTTGTGTTCGTATAGGTGGTCACCGGCATCTTCCAGTTCGAATTTTTCTTGCATCATGGTGTCTGTGATGCACCAAACAGATGTAACATTTTCTCTTGGCAAGGAAATATTTTATTCATGATTTACATGAATGATAAATCTTGTGAAAGTCTTAGTGCTGATGGGCATACGCAATTTAACATCTGTCTTCCTCAGAATAATTAATAGGGCAGCAGAACACAGGGGACTGAGGACTCTTCTTCTTGTTCACTTTCTGTAATTATTGTCAAAAACAAAGCAAGCCTAGATTTGCATCTTGCCGTTGACTTGCTGTTCTCTTGCCTAACAAAACAACTTTTAAAGAAGTGATTTCCAGATTTACTCAGTGTGGGACTTTTGTTTGAATGCTCTTTCTGGCGTTGTGATAGTTTAAAACAACAGTTTCATTCTTCAATTTTTTTAAACCCTCAAGATGAGAACATTTAGGAATCTTTATATAATTTATATAATTTATATTATATACACATCGTCCTCTATAAAAAGTATGAAATATAATTTTTTTTATTAAATATACATATAATGTAATAATATTTATCATATTAAATATATTTAATAATTGTACACAAATAATTAATAAATAATAGTATAAATATTTTTAAAGATTTATTTAAGGTGTGTGTCGTTGTCACGTGAAAGTGGTACTTTAAAACAACTGTTTTTATCTTCTTTTTCAAGTTGAGCAGTGTATGAATCAGATTTATACTTCATGACATTTCCAATTTTTTAAAATTGATTATTTGTATTATATAATCTCACATAAAAAGTATTTTTAAAATCTAATATTATAAAATGGTGTTATACATATAATATTTAATATAATATAAATATTATTTAGAGATTTCCGATATAGTTCTTATGTTTGAGTTCCCATTAGGACACATTTTTCAAGGAGCCACAATATAAAATGTGAGTTGTAGCTAGTTTATTTATTTTTCTGGCACCCTAAACATGTGTACAGTTCGTCTCTGTAGAACAGAAGGGTTAAAAGAAACCCTGGTGATGGCTTTAACCGTTTAAAGTAATGCGGTTTGTCGAGGCTGCTACCACACCCGTTCTCTCTGAACACGGTCCCTGGTGTTTGAACAGGATTGGCTGAGGTCCATCTGGCTGCAAGTTCAGCCCTCGCAGCGCTGTTCGCGATGATGGGCCTGAGGCTGGTCTCTTTTGAAGCGAGCTGCGAGTCGGCTAGGCCGGTCCTGTTGTAGCCCGACAGTTTCAGACCAAGCTGCGAGCCGCAGAGGTCATCTGATATGACCTGACCTCATATGTAACACTTTGGTCTAAAAGTGAGCTAATCCTTTCCTGTGGGATCAATGTAGTGTCTGGCTAATGCTCACAGAGCCGAAATAGAGGGAGAGAGAGAGTGAATCGAAACACGCGGTCTGCGCACTGGCTTCAGGACTCGACTCTATTGGATAAATGACTCTGTTGCTATTGCCCTGAGTGACACCCCGTTGCCCGAGAGCCAAAGTGCTGTATTTGTTGGAGCCATTATGAAATAAAAACCTAGAGAAAAAGGGCCACTATTTGGTTTGAATTGATTCCCTGAAAACTCCAGCAGTGAATATGCTTTCATTTTGATGGTATTACCACAGACAAAATGTATTGTGTCAGTTCCACCTCTCCATTACTTTGTCCATTAGGGTGAAACTGGCTGATTTTATTTCTCACACTCTATTTTCTGTGATAAAATGGAAATTCAAAAGCTTATTAAGTTCTGAGTGACATCTATATCGGGCCGTGAACGGGAAAGTAAGTCGACTATATCTAGTTTCAGTTCATTTTTGCTCAATTTCCCTCTCGTGATCAAATATTTCACTTTTCAGGAGGGTCCTAATGGGAGTGTCAGGTTCTAGTGGGCTCTCCTTCCTCTTTCCCTCCCATTACCAGCCATATGGCTGTTTCAAATTTCTACCTGTCAAAAGCCAAAGAGCAGGTCTCAATTTTAACTGATTTCTTTCCCGCCGCAAGAACTTTAGCACTGAGTGAAAGCACTTCCAGCACAAAATGGGATGTTTAAACGCCCATATCAATTTATTCTGGAAAGCTAGAATTTATACTAAGACAGACTGTCTGCCTGATTCAGTTCCTGTCTTGTGTGTGTAATTTGTACATGTACAGTATACCATGCTGTTGACTAGAAATCGTTTTCTTCAGATACTCAGACTCTTTAAATATGTCTACGCTTCATAACGACCAAGCCATGGCTGTCTCATACACCAAAGTAGAAAAAACATCAGCTTTAAAGTTCCCTATGTATTACATTTGTTTTCTCTTTCCTTAAAGAGCAGTTTACCCATAAATTAGAAATGTGTAATTATTTCCTCTGTACTGTCATGTTTTTTTGTTATTTTTCCAAACCAGTATAATGTTCCTTTGTCTGTGGAACACAAATTTTGGGGAAATAGTTTCATGGAAAATGCAAATGGATCCACCACTTCAAAAATGTCTCCTTTTGTGTTCCAAAGAAGAAATAAAATAATGTGTTTGGTGCAAAATGATTCTCATTCTTTTTATTCTTCATCCATCAATACTTTTGGTCCATTTACTGTTGGAGTACAGACATCGGTCATCAAATCGGTCATCATTTACTCACTCTCATGTTGTTTTAAAAAGAACATTGGGCCCCATTAACTTTAAATTCATGGGCATAAAACACTTTTACACATATCTTTTGTGTTCCACGTTTAAAGGAATATAGATCATCCAAAAATGAAAGTTTGCTGAAAAATGTACTCGCTCCCAGGTCACCAGATGTAGGTGAGTTTGTTTATTCATCAGAACAGATTTGAAGAAGTTTAGCATTGTCACTTGAATGGGTGCCGCCAGAATGAGAGTTCGAACTCATCTACATCTCGGTTGGCCTGAGAGTGAGTAGATTTTTACTTAGAGGTGTTCTTTCAATAAAACAATCTCAGGTGATGCAGGGCAGGTCGTCCCACAAAACTACTCTATGCTCCCTCCTGCTACTAAAACTATTTCCCAGAGGTTGGGAGTCTGTATTATTTTGGGTTTTTTATTTAATCTTGTTGGGAGGGTCTGGATTTTTTTATGGAGTGAGGCATATAGCAGGCAAAATGAAAGGGTATATTTATTTAAACTTCAAACATCTGCTTAATATAATCTGCATGGCAGGTCATGCCAGTTTTAGCCCCTGCACACAGAGGCATGTTGAGACTTCGGCTCTTTTAACAGGTTTTGTATTAACTGAAGTGATCGTTCAAATCATAAATCAGTGTTAGAAAAAGACTTATTATATATTTTAGTGCTAAGTCGACCGGGCTGAGATATGTATATGAAATATACACTGGAAAATGGGTCTTGGGGTGGGCCTCTCTACCTTCTGACCATCATGTTGCCTTACTTTTCAAATCCATTATAATATAACAGATCTAAAAGAAACCAAGAAACGCTGTATCAATATGAAAAGCTGCATTTGGAATCTCTCTTGAATGATTTACTGCGTTTGCTTTTCATTTTGCACTAAAGATGTTAAATGTTTTCTTTATGCCTTGATCAACTGCAGTTTGTTTGTGCAAAGAGTAATAACTGTTGTGTTAATGTTTTTTTTTTCATTTGTATGATTTATTTACTCATGAAAGGCCAAATGTTTGTGTGCACACTGACATTTCACTGAACTCGCTTTTCCTTCACAGCCGAAGTTTTTTTTTCCCTTTTTTTTTTTTTGCACCATCATATGAAGATAATTGTACTTGGGCCAAGAGCGTATTGGACCATTAAACCACTGCCTCTCCCAGTAAAGCAATTCTCTTTTGTGTAAATGCATTGGAATTACTTTCAGGGGGCGTTGCAGAAGGAATATGTGAAAGGCTACTTATTCTCCTAATGATTCTTTGTCCTTTTAAAAGTCATCAGGCACATTTATAAGTGGATATGTACAAGGGAAGAGTTGCCCCTGGAGACTGAGGTCATCTCTACCTCCTTATCCAAGGCCAGGAAGTAAGTTTGCGTGAATGGACCTCTTCCAGCAGAGGTTGGTCATATTGGTAATGTAGGCTGTCCATCTGTATCCTGGCACATGGGCCGTAATGACTGAGGTGAGAAGAAGAGAGCATCAGGCTAACACAATAGAGATGGAGAGCCGTGTGCAGTGTTGTGTAAGCCTATTTTGATGGAAATGTTTCATAATGCAGTCTGGCAAAATAATTTTCATGGGAGTGTCCCACAGAATCATAATCCTGCTTTGGTCATTTTCAAAAGCACTTTATTATGGTATGTCTTCTGTGGCTTTTGCAAATGTTGCCTCAGAAAATGACTAAGAGTCGAAAAATGCATGTATATAGATAAAACCAACATAAGAAATTTAAATTTTCTTTAAAAACGTTGAAATACATTTTTCTTAAAAGTATTTAAGAAATGAAAAATCTAAAGAACATGAAACCAGTTTTTAAATAGATTATTTTAACCTTTTAAATCGGAGTCTAAATTGATTGCAGTCTCACATAAGTGGCTTGAAGTTTATTTTTTGACATTTTCTATCCACATGGCTGGTTCCAATTATGTATTTAGTTTTTTAGTTTTTTTCTTTGAGTTCATGACATCTTTCACACAGATCTTTTTGTGTACTCAACACTTCAAAAATCTTCAAAATCACTCCGGCTATCCTGAAACTTATTAATTAAACATATACTAAAACAGAGTGATATGTAAGTAAGAGCAGCAACAATTTTTTTATATTTAAAAATGCTAGCATCTAAAATGAACTTTTTGCTTATTTTTAGATGCAAACCATTATGCTTCATGTTTAAAAAAGCATAAATCCTGTAAACACTTCATTTGATGCTGTTTGGAATTATCAGAGGAATAAAGAGCAGAAAAAGGATCAGAAGACATAAAATACTTTTCAAGGACTGATAGAGACACACGTGGAGTTCATTAAATTTTGCTGACATTTTAGCGGCTAAATGGCAGATAGTTACAGTCTCTGGGGGCTGCAGGCTTTTTCATATCCTTCCCCCAATGTCACTCCCCCAGCTTACCGTAACAGAAGGAAAAAAGAAAGAGAGAGTAAGAAAGAAAGAAAAAGGATTGTGAAGATAAGAGTGTTCATTGGGACTTTTTTTTGGTTTGAGCGACATCGAACACAACAGGCGGCAGTGAAAACTGTAGGTGAATAGGTCTATTTGAGTTGAAAATTCAAGGAGAAAGGAATCCATCTGGATGATGAATAATTTAGATGGCTCAAGTTGGTTCCTGTTGCTGTTGTGTTTGTGCTCTCTCTCTCTCCTCCTCTGCAGACACAGGCCCCCCCCAGCCGACACGACTCTGGAGACTTGTTCTTGATGCTCTGAGGTTACACATGCCACTGTATGTGTGGGATCGAGCCACTAAACAACACAAGGAATTTCATACACAAAATCGGCCACATGGAATTTTTTTCACTCAGGAGTGTCAGCCTTAATTCTTAACATTTTGATTTGCCTTGAACCCTGCTGTCTTACTCAATATGTATGAGATCACATGTAGAACATGTACAAGTTTTTTTCCCTCCTGTAAAGTGACAACAGAAACCATAAATGTGGGCTCCAAAACTCTGAGACCGCATTGAAAATTTCAGATTCAAACTTTGAAATAACGAGAAATTTATATTAATTTTAATTTAAATAAAATGACCGTTTAATATTAAATATTATAAAACATAAAAGAGAAGACTTTGTTACTACATATTATATTTATATGATATTAATTTAGAGAAATGCAAAAAAATAATCATTTCGACTAGTGGTCTCAAACATTTTAGACCCACCTGTATATGATGGATATGTTTTCATACCATATGTTAACGTCGATTAATGATCATTTAGAGAGAGAGAGAGAGAGAGAGAGAGAGAGAACATCTTTATGCTTTTATTCTAAATAATAATACTTTATTATTATAAAATTACAATGTAAAATGTAAACATTTGTAATCAATGTAATAATAAGAGACAAAAGTAATTTAATGTAATAAATGTAATCATTTACTTAAATAATAATTAGTTATTAAATAATAACTGTCATCAACACTGCAATGTAAAATGTAAAAGAAACAAAGGAATTTCATTTAATAAAATGTAATAAATGTATTAATTTATGCTAATATATATGCTAATAATATATATAATTATTGGAAAAAAAATATTATTATTATACATATATAATTATTCTAAATAATAATAATATTGTTCATAATTTACCTGCTATGTACTTTATTACTGCATATTTATTATATTTATTTTTGATTCTATACTTTTGAACAGAAATTTTATATTAAAATTAAACAAATGCAAAAAAATAGAAGCATTTTTTGACTAGTGGACTCAGACGTTGTAGACCCGGCTATATATATATATGAAGGATATGTTTGCATACCATATGTTAACATCCATTAGTGATCATTTTGAAGAGAGGGAAAAAATCCCCAAACATTTTTATGCTTTTCCAGGAGTGACAGAAGTAAAGAAGTTCATCAACCTGAAAAAGATCAAAATGCTAATTAGAAAACAGACGCGTGTTTCTGCCGCAGCGCTGGCGTGTAAAGGAGCTTACGGCATTTCTCTTTTAAGAGGAGCTGAATGAGATGGGGGTGTTGGGAGGGTTGATGTGACAGGCCCGTGGAATCCCAACCTCTCTCTCCTGGCGCCTCGCACTAATCAACCCCTGTAATTTATGCAAAAAATATGATTTATATTTAATTTCACTACACTTGCATTGTTAATTTGAGATGTAATTAACGCGTCGCCACGGCAACTAATTTCTCAATGCCGTAAATTATCGCCGCCTTTTCATCAAAATTCAGTTACTTTGGCTCCTGTGTGCAATGTACTGATGCAATTAGGTTACCAGGGCAACCCAAAAGTGTTCATTTTCTTTTGTATAATTGCAATGAGGCAGAAGTTTTTATAACCGAGAGTCATGTTGAGGTTTTTATCGAACAAAGAGCACATACACATTATAGCACCTCTACAAAAGGGATGTGGTACAACAAATATGCCCTCTGCCATTTCTCTCCCCGCTCTTTCTCTCTGTCGCTCGCTCACACGCGGCATATAATCCAATGCGTTGACTTTACATCTATATCTGATTAAGTTTTCCCCTTTGGGCTGTGTCTCTTTTTCTCCAAGTGAGGCAATCTGTTTGTCAGATGTGCATGGATCTCGCCTGGCCTGCATGTATATCAGGCGCATATCTCTAGCACATCTCCTCCACCCTTCATCCTTTTGTTCCTGGCTGGAATATTTTAATGAAGTGGATCTAATTTGCTCTCAAGACTGAGACCACCAGCACGCCTCGCACGGAGCATGCCCGGTGGTGAGGAGTAAATGGGCATGAGTCTCGTGCCAGTCTGGCCCGTCTCCTATGCCCACTCATGCCTGCAGCCTCTAACCCCCCCCCCCTCGCTCGACGCTCCATAGAGCCAAAATACCAGGTCATTGGCTTCTAAGCTCTGGTTAACTGAAAAGGTAATTCAGTTTTAAGCAGGCATTTTGAGTCTTTTTAGCAGGAATTTTGAGTCTTTTTTTAGTGTCAAGCAGATATCACAGAGCAAAAAGTCTTTTTTTGTACTAAGATCTTCCCTAAACAAGATGCATTTACTTTACAAATGTGCACAAGGTAAGAGTTTTAAGAGAATATATTTCGAGTTAATAAAATTTTTCCAAAATATATTCCTGCTTATGTTTAAATATGTAAGCAGGAATTGTGAGTATTTTTATCATCAAATATTATACAAGAAATATTTCTTTTGTCTGCAACAGTCATACTTAAAACAAGATTAATTTAAGAGTTTTTAGAGAATATGTCTTGATTTCGTTTTTTCTTACACCACTAACAAGTACCTATTTATAAGTATAAATCTTTGGTATAAACAAGAAAAATATGCAACATTGCTTAACAAAAATACATATTCAAAGATAAATGTGCTTATTTGTAAGCAGCCATTTTTAGTATTTTAGCATATATTGTTATATCACACTGCAAAAACAAACAAACAAACAAACAAACAAACAAACAAACAATATTTGTCCTTTTTGTAGTAAAATCAACATTAGAACAAAATGAATTTAATTGACATAGAAATAATTTGTTCCTTAAGGTCATTGCACACTGAGTCCGAAATTTTCGCATGTTAAAAAAAATACGACCTCACGTTGTGTCGATCACTTTTACACACTGCCTCCGAAACTTTCGTCCGTCATAAATCATAAATCATGGATCAGGTTCGATTTTCTGCGTTTTTGCATCTGTAGCATGCATTTTGATAGGAAAGGATGAGGAATACGAAAAAACGGAAAAACACACGCGAATATTTCGGACTCAGTGTGCAGTAACCTTTACTCTAACTAATTTTTATATAGTAGGTTTATATAGAAGGTTTATATAGAAGTATAAACTTCTTGTATAAACAAAAATATACAAAATTACTACTTAGCAAAAATTCATTTTGCTTATTTTATTACAAATTATTTAATTTAATAAATAATAAAATAATAATAATAATTATTAGAAATTTCAAAGTCAAATGAAGTCATATGTTTAAAATACTAACATTTAACCTTAAATAAGATACAAAGGTGTACCTTTTTGAAAGGGTACTGCTCAAGTGACAGCTTTTGTACATTTTTTTTATGGGAGTATATTATTATTATATTTCTTTTAAACAATGATTTTTGGCAGTGTATCCACATGTTCAGACACAGCTGTAGTTTGTCTCCAAAGCCGTGCTGGCCGAGAACCAACAGCCAGACCAGCTCTACTTTTCTTAACCTCATAATTAGCTTGGTTTTCCTTTCTTTCCTCCACATTCTCAACAAGCTCTGTCAGCGTTGTTTATCCAGCTAAACCAAAGTTAACATTGTTTTAGTAAAGAATAAATACTGTATTGGTATTAGCATATTTTCCCATTAAACCTGTGTGTACACATTCTCTAGCTGGGTTTTAACCTGATCACAAGAACATATTCTCTTTACAAGATCTTTATTTTCCTTTCGCTGAGTCTCCCGAAGCATCGAACGCAGCTGTCAAGAGTAACCCGGGCATGTACTTAACACCCTTGATATTTCTGTTCTGTTTGATTCCGTGTGATTTTACCAAGGGATTGACTTGCCGTATCCATGTCTCAAAGTGAGCGGGGATTGGGAAGGGGGGGTTAAAGACGTCTTCCCCTGCTCCATTGTTCCTGCTGACAGCAAACAAGCGATTACCATCATTCACAGAGACAGCGCATTGCGAAAGGAAAGAGGCGATGGCCTCCCAGGACCCCCCTCGAAAAACGCGGTCCCTTTAAAAGCATGTTCCTCACCACACCGGTGACACGTTAGATTTCCAGCGTGACCGATCTCATGCCGTATCTTTACTACTGAAGCCCAGTACTGAGAGACGAGCGAGTCGAGGAGATCTGTTCTTGTTTGAATGAAGTGGCTACAGCATAATTACTACTGCTACGTTTTGCTCTTTGATCAAATGCTGTTGTTCTTTATGCCTGACATTCTCTCCATATGTGTCAAAACATGCAAAAGCCTCTTGCTGCATATTACTCATGAGATTTAGCAGCGTTTTCTCTTTAGTTTGGATTGTTTCAAAGGACTATCGATTCAGTTTCATGTTAGAAACAGGTCACTGTTTTTGAGTAAAGGCAAGGTCACCTGAATATTCGAGAGACTTCCTTTATAAGCCGATTTGAGACTTTTTGAGACTGATTTGGGTTGATTAACTGATTTGTGTTGAAAATTCTGTTAGTACACTCTAAAAAAAAATGGTGCTATATAGCACTAGAAGTGGTTCTTGGCTCGTATTTATAGGGGCACCACTTTTGGTGCTATATAGCACCATATCTTTAAAGGTGCTATATAGCACCTTTGTCAAATGGTGCTATGTAGAACCATAAGAGGTTCCATATTGCATTGTATTTCTTCAACAAAAATGGTGCTAAACAGCATCAACAGTGGTTCTTTGGCTCAAAAAGGGGCTTAACAGGGTCTTTGTACGGCACGGCAGTGGTGCTATATAGCGCCTTAATCACCCCAAAGAACTACTGAAGAACCATACAGGAGCTTAACAGGTTCTGTATATGGCAGCGGTGCTATATAGCCCCTCAGTCATGCCAAAGAACCGGTGAAGAACTGCTGAAGAACCACTGAAGCACCAAGATTTGGTGCTATACAGCATCAAAAGTGGTTCCCCTATGATTACGAGCCAAAGAACCACTTTTAGTGCTATATAGCACCATTTTTTTTTAGAGTGTATTTGTTCATTCTGTTGTTCCAAACCTTTTGACTTTGTGTTAAACTCCAAAGGAGAAGTTTAGTAGATTGTCCTAGCTGCTCTTTTCCATATAATAAAAGTGAATGGAGACTGGAGCGATCAAGCTCCAAAAAGGCCAATAAAGTGGTCCATATGACTTGTTTGCTATTTTCTGAAGCTATTCGGACTGAAAACAGACTGAAATTTAAGTTTTTCTTTAAAAATCATGCCTTAAAACTTTTCTTTGTATAGAAAAGAGCAGCTTTGACAGTTTGCTTCATATGAATGTCATATGGGCTTTAAAAGACATGAAAAGTGTGAATAAATGATGAGAGAATTTTCATTTTTGTCTGAACCATTCCTTTGAGAAGTAATGTGCGTTGAAGAACGTTAGTTTTTGTGAAATATGTAATGGAAACACACCTATGAAAACTGGATTATACTTGTTTACTTACTGGAGTCTGAAGCAGTATTTGCTTTTGTCACATTTATTCCCATTTTACCAGCGCAAGGGGCCCAGGAAGACGAGTTACCAAGGAACACAAAATTTTAATTAGTGTATTTTAATCATTCAGGCTTTTCAAGCTAATCCACAGACCCCAGAGAATTCCCAAGATGCAGCTCTGTGCTGCTTTACCATTTATTGTTGAGTCTATTATAATTACTGTTAGCAGGTGGGGGCTGGGAGGCCTTTATTATGTTTTTCCATCTTTATTATAATTACTTAAAAAAAATTAAAGGATGCTGTTTCATTAAGTTTAGAGAGGATGCCATTTCAACCCTTCTTTTTCTCCCTTCATCTCATTGCTCTTCCTGCCTCTGCGTTCGCTGTAATTCTCTGATATTTATACATTGCACAGCTTTATACGAAACACATATAAACACAATAAAAAAGCAAAAGCAGAAGGAAAAAAGATGCACTTAATGAAATGCTTTTCTAGGGGTGCTTTGTAAAATCCATCTAATGCTCTGAAAACTCGACATGCGTGCATCCTCTAAAATCCACTTGTTTCAGCTCGTAATTGGAGCTCGATCAGAATACGCAGGCAGACGCTAGAATATATTTTCTTCATTTTCGCACTCAGCAGTGAATAAAGATAAGAAGTCACGAGTGAGTTTTTAAGCCCCGAGCTTTGGGTGTTCTACAGGGATTTTTGGATCTTCTTGAATTGGGTTTTATGCGACTGTCTTTGCAGTTCTCGGCTGAGTTGTTTGTTGAAAGTCTTCTCACAGCTAAGAAGTAAAATTCAGAGGGACTTTTTTCTTGGGCCGCTCTGTTGAAGTGCTGTCCTCACTGGAAGTGTTTCATGGCAAATGATGTGAACAGACAGCTCTCATGTGTGAAGTGTCCCTCTTTACTCTTTTCCTTCTCTCTGCTCCGTCCTCTTCCCTCGGTTCCATTACACAGACTCAATCCTAAACTGCATGTGTAAACAGAAATATATGCTTAACTCCACATGCCAAACATTTACCATTGTATTTATTCATTCTAATGTGCTTGTTGTACTTTTTCAACTACAGTTCCAGTGTTCACAAGGACACGATAGAACAGTGTGCTGTAAGTAGATGGAATTCATCAGTCAATTCAGTTCATATGCAAATATCACTATAATTGTTGTCGTTTAGATTTCAGAAGGCAAACATTCTATCAATGTAAGTCAATGGGAGATTTTTTTTCGAATTTGAAGTGGTAAAATGATGGACATTCTGTCATCATCAAAATGTCTTTTTCTATTTATAGAAAATTAATAGAACCACATCTATTTGAAATAGAAAGTCTTAACTCTCACTTTTTGATCAATGCAATGCACTTTTGCGGAATAATATCTTTTGAAATGTAGTGCACAGTTATACTTTCTTTCTTTTTCTTTTTTAAATAATGTTTTTATGGTTTTGCATTGTGTTTTTTGCAACTTTATTTCTGTGTTTATTCATTTATTTGGTGAACTTAAAATTCATGTTAAATAAAACATACAAGTTATGGTTGCATTAACCATATGAATGATTCATTGAAGGCTAATTCGTGGAAGTGAATCACAAGTAAACGGTTGTGGTCTGTCATTGAATCCGAGCAGTGAAATGTGATTGGTTGGAAGTTTCTGTTTCAGATGACTAATGTAGATCCACTGCCTCATGTTTTGAATTCTTGCATGTCCAATGTGTATTTAGCACCAAATCATGGGGCTATTCTTGGGCCCCTCTGAAAGCCAGCAGAAAGCGCTAGCAGCGGCCCGCTGCTGAGACTGGCAGTTTTTTTGTATTTTCATGGAAAATTCCACATCTCCCTACGAGCTGCGTTTCATAAGCAGAAATACGTTTCAGGGCAGATCCTCAGAAAAATTAATTAATGGACCTTTGCGGTGAGCGAAAGGCCAGCACAAGGCAATTATAGTGTCTTTGTGAAGTGTCAGGATTTTGGAATTATAAAATCACACTGGATTGGCAGCAGTAATTATGCTGGAAAGAAGAGCTCACCTTTACTGATATTTAACAATTTACAGCTTAATTTGTAGACCTCAGCTTTCCTTCCTACCCTAAAGCCTGTAATGATTTTGTAGGGGTTTAGCATGCCTCAATCGATTCTGTCTTTGGATCATTTGTGTTCAAACTATGAATCTAATGGCATATTTGCTGTTGCAGCCATTTACACACTAGCATCCAATCTGTCTCTCGAGTGAGTTATTCATTACAAGACTTGCCTCTCTCTTTAAATTAATAAGACTACATTAATAGTCCACAAGAGAGTCCACAGAGAATCTGCCAAAAACCACAATAAAGCTAATTTTTTAACAGAAAAACCGTGGAAATGAGGGTCTTCCGTGCTGAAAAAAGCCACCTGTCTTATGTGGTCTGTCTGAGCCCAGTAATGGACAGATGATTTAGACAGGGCTTGTTTTGGGTGGGGATGTTCAGACAACAGGCTGTTTTTGTTTGATGTGAGCTTCATTACATGAACTGTGTGGTGGGCTTATCTCCTGTTTTCATAGATTACAGCCAAAGGAGGTTTTACAGACATCAGTCTTCACAGAAAATCTTGTTAACTACAGCAGTCGTTACTCCAAAGTTGAACTGGTGAAAGAGGAGTTAAATACGTACTAAATTGTAGTGTTATTGTAGTTCTGTGTGACAAAACTTTTTATTTTATTTTTTAAGATGTCATAGTTTCATTCATTAATTTATTTTGTATTCTGGCTCAGAATGTGTTATTGTAACCTTACATTTTTATTTAAATTTTTTTTTTTACTGTAAAATAGAGCTGTGCATTTTTTGTTTGTTCATTCTGTCTCAGAATCTGTTATTTGTCAAATCTTGTAATTTTTACGGTCCTATACTGAATTTATTTATTAAGTTGGTTAGTTAGTATTCTGGCTCAGAATCTGTCAGTTGTTAAATCTTGTAATTTATTCAGTCTATAAAGCTGTGCAATTATATATTTGTTTTGGTTTTGTTTGTTGATAATGTGGTTTGTTTATTTTAGAAATTTTAATTTTAAATTCTGTCTCGAAATCTATAATTTAAGTTGTCAAAGAGCTATGTATTTATTTATTTGTTTATTTGCTTAAATATTGAATTGGCTTTGTTGGCAATCAAGGTAGATCAACAATATGCACAAGACCTTTATACAAGGTCAGTTATAGAGGCACAGTTGTTTCTGACCTCAAAGTGTTTTCTATTGATTCATTGATCCTCCACTTCCAAAAAGAAACCCTGATGTACCTGAAGTAACCTTAAATTAGACTTCACAGGATTACAGGCTGATTTTCAGGAGAAAAAGAGCTGTTTCACTGTACTGTGGCATAGAATCATCCCGCTCAGGGCAAAAAAGAGTCTTTGTAAGGAAAACACAAGTCTATTTTTCCTGTCTTGGTTATTGTGTTGAACATTAAGTGCTTACCATAATGTACTGTTCCATAAGTAAGGAATACGGTATAACAATTAGTACATTAGTGCCAAGTCTCATACACTACAGTGTGATTTGTGATGTTGATGTTTTTCTGTGGCACCTCAGGGAAGTGCAGAAAAACATGCAATTAGCATCGGTCTCAGCACAGGAGGGGCTGTGCTACATGGAAATGCAGAGAGTGGCATATCTTGAACAGGGACTGAAATCTGTCATAGGAAGATGTTTGTCAGCATAGGAGTCTCTCTGGAGACCTCAGACCCAGGTGTGACACCTAACAGGGACATTTCAATATGAACAATTCCATCACCGTGCTATTAACATTATTGCTTATTAATCCTGCAAAGGATGCTAAAAAATAACCATTTAAAGTCAAAATGATATTAGAATTTGATGTTTCGTTTCTAAACACTTGTTCCTTCTCTCATTGTTCATTGCAAAAAAAAACAACATGTTTCTTGTGTTTTTTGAAAATGTATTTACTTGGATCAAACAGTGCATTGCTTAAAATATACGTGAGCATTTTCTAGAGTTTTCCTGCTGACTGTAAACCAACGAGGCCGGGAAAAATCCCCAGTGAATGACCTGTTTTTACATCAACACTGACCTCGGCTCCGTTACGCTCTGAACTCTGTTTGAAAGGTTAATGTAGAAATCTGGAGTGAATTAACTTAAAATTACTTACAATGATCTTAAAATCCTGCACTCGTTTTGTTGTGGCTGTAAATTAATTTCAACAGGGAGCTTTGGAGTCCTTAAAGAGACAGGGCCAAAAAAATAACAGAAAACCCAAGAAGAAAATGAATGAGTAGAAGAGTGGGCCGCGTAATGCTTCTGGCTAAGCCAGTCCATGTCTTAAATGAAGAGAAAAAGAAATTAGGCTTAACTGAAAACATATGGTATTGCGCTGGGGAAGAGGTCTGCTTAAGAGGATCGTGGCAGGGTAATAAAGAGAGACAGGAAAAGGGCACGTGTGGCGGTTTGGGTGCAGGATGGGGATTTTTTTTTTCTTTCAGGGCAGTGATACAGGCTGAGCTCCTTTAAAGGGCCAGCAGTGCAAAGTGAACCGTCTTAATCACGGTGCTCATCATTGAACATTCAACCACACACATGCGACTGGGCCTTAAAGTGGCATAAGCCTCAAAACCCACACAATGCCATATTTCCTATTAAAATTTTATGGCTCTAATTATTACCATTAAACTAGGCACCCTTGTTGCACCCTATGTAATTTTGTAATTATAATTAGGATTTCTTGATCTTGTCTTGTTCCTTGTTCTCCCTGATATGACTGCTGAATTGAATTGCGTGTCTAAGTTTAATAATGACGCCCCTCTGGATAAAGATTCATACGGCACCGATTATTCTCTTTTTCTCAACAGATACATTTTATGTGGCTTCTCCGTGATGTTGTCAGCCTTTCTTTGCTGAGTGTAGAATTTATTCATCTTAATTTTTCATGATGCTTAGACTAATTGAAAACAGTAACCCTTTTTGCATTTATATTTATATTATCCAGCCTTTTGGTTTAAAATGCTTTCAAGACCAATACTGTTATATTTATTAATTAATATGTATTTTTAATTGTATATTAATTATGTATGACTTATATATTAGCAAATAAAATGACTTGTGTTAATAATAATAAATGAATATGAAAATAATTACAGTTTCAATTAAAAATTAACATTTAAAATTATTATAATTTTAGTAGATTTTATATTTAATATTTAATAGTAATTTTATTTCCTAATACAGGCATTTTATTTGTTGGTCATTGTTGGTTTTAGCTCTATTAAATGCATTTATATTTACACAAACAAGGGCAGAATTATATGGTAATGTAAAACATCACTGAGTGTTTTTGAAGCACATTTTGTGCTTGATTTGTAAGGATAATTTTGCTGCACCGTGTGATCTTGTAGAAACTGTTATGATGCAACTTGTTGGACTTTTTTTTTTGTGAGACATGCTACGCTTTTAGGTGGAGTGTGTCATTTCTGTGGCACTAGTAGCAAAATTGCAAAAAACTTACTGTTTTCAGACAGGTTTCCTGAACACTCTTCCCTGTCTGCAATTGGTTGAGCCAGCGGAGTGTATCAAGCTTTTGAGGTCAATACAGATCATCCGCTGTTGGTTAATCATTCTAAGCTGAATTAGTTAATAGTCCCACTTTATCAGACAGTCTAAACCTGGAAAACGGAACATTTAGTGGAAGCCGCTCTCTTTACAGTCTTTAATGTATTCATTGATGCAGTTGTAGAGACTGCAGTGTCACCTCCTTTTTAGTGTGAATCTCCTCTGCATTACATGTGAGGCCTTATAAGACCCAGAGGGGCTCAGCAGTCTATTTTTCAATGATGTTGTCAGACATGTTACTGGTTCCCCAGGAGAGAGGCAGAGTAATCAGCCTTTTCATCTCCAGAGGAGAAGAGCCAGGTTCAGTGTGACGCTGTCACTTCCACCGGCCCAGCCAAGACTCACTTGTGTGTACGCTCCTTAGGAAAGCCGCTGGCTCTAGAAACTAACATTTAAACAACACCAAGTCTTGGTGTGATGTTTGTTTTCTGGGATGCTCCATTTTGACATGTGGAACGATTTAAAAGCAACGTATTGCAGATCTGCAGCACATTAATGGATTTGTTTGTTTTTGAATTCTGAATCATGAGGGTTTTAGACTGAATATTCCACATTTTCTGTTAATAAATGAGTATAGCTTCATGGTGATTGCCTTTTGTCAGAAGAAAAACACAATTGGAGATTGAAAACGACGTTTTTTCAGTTTTCAGTTTAGACAGTGTTTTGCAGGCTTTTAAGGGAAAACACCTGAAATATATCACATTTGTTTCTTTTTATTGTTATTAGAAGCAGTTTGGAAGTAAATTGCATAACGGGAACATGGCACCTGGGTTTATAAATGCAAGTGGCTTCAGGCTTAATACCTAGCCAAATGCCAGTTTAGCTGAAGATCAAAACCAAGACTTGTTTTATTAAAGAGCAAATTGCTTTTATGGCTTTAATTCACTTTTTCTTTTCAAAAGGTAGATTCACAATCCCTTTCCTTTGTGTAGGTGTTGGAACAATTGTTCTGTTCGGCGCACCTCCCTAAAATAGCAGACGTACCGGGCTTGTAAGAAAATTAGCGAATTTAATTTCCTTGAGTAATGGAAATGTCATGCACCATTTAATAAAAGTCCATGAAAAAAGGCAACATTCTATGCAGCGCAGATAGCTGAGCCCCATGGATTTGAAAGTTACACTATTGCTTCGTTTGATGTTTTCTCACAGTTTTGTTCTTTTTTCTCGATTTGATTTCGAATTAATCTGAACAGCTTCGATGTAAATATGAAAATGAAAGTTGTTTGGTGTCCCCCCGAAACTCACAGCACAGCAACTTGAGCCCGCAGATAACTGCCTCCTTTTAAAGCGTGAATTATTTTACCTTTATGAGTTTGTCTCATCTTCAAGGTCAGAAATGTAATTTTTGCTCTTTCAAAGGGTTATAACCTTAAAAGGGAGCCTACATCCTAGGTGATTAATGAGAGACTCCTGCATTTGATGTTTCAA
>JAFVLL020014149.1:0-14334 GCA_021397915.2 Tor tambroides | reverse complement strand
AATGGGTATAATATAAAAACAGAGGACCATGGGAAGTGTTGTGAATTGTAACACAATCAGTTTAAGCTATTAGAGGAGGCGAAATCACTGTCACACATGACCACCACCCTCCTGTGGTGACAACTAATGAATTACATTGTTCAAAGTAATGGATGTGAAATGACAGAACTATATCATTTGAATCAGCAAGTTTGTGTATTTACTTTGAAATATAACCAAAATCGGTTAAAAAAAAAAGGACAAGGAGGGTTGTAACAATTACCAATGTATTTCTACTGGAAAGATTGAGCAGATACTGTATATAGACCTACATTTCACACAATGAAGAGACTGAGCAACAAACAAACTGTTCACATGAAAAGAGGGTGGGGTTAAGCAGGGTCATGATAGGGACGGCAAACATTTTTAAACATCACAAAAAATTGATGACCAAAAACTCCCAAACTCAGTTCAAAAAAGCAAGTTTCATTAGCTATAAGTAAAAGACTTGAAATACTATTCGAAAGCTATAATACGCTGTAGCTTAATCTATGTTTAAATACTAAAGACAGCTGAATAAATCACGGAAAAATAAACATACAGTCTAAACTTAGGCAGAGTGATTTTGAAACTTAAAAGCGTATTAGTGGCTGTCAGTCATCCTCAAACTCAATGAACAAGTTCAGGAATATAGCCTATTCGACATTTATCTCAAGCTTCCCCCACATTAATAAAAGCTCGTTATCAAATGATTAAGGTAAAAACTCCTAAAAGCTACACGACATGCCCGCAGATCGTAACAAAACATTTTGAGCAACTTAAACTAAAACAAAGGTTATTGACTATTGAAACCGCATCTGTAACAACTGCATAGGAAATAAATATGTGGTTTCAAATTATGAAAAGGATATTTAAATGGGCACAAAAAGCACTGTTAAAAACTACTGTTTTAAGTTTAAATTTAGGCTAGTTTACCTGCATGCGTCGTTGTGGTGCACAGAGAGAGAAGCAGCGGCACTATCGCGCAGACCGCAGTCTCCTTCAGCCGCCTCATGTTCAGGACGCGTTACCTCCACTCGAGCGCTTTATCACACAACCAGCAGATTACGACTGAGAAAACCCAGAAGCCATAAGCGTACGAGAGAGAGGCAAGTGCTGCTGCGGTCCCGGTCTGTAGTTGCACAAGATGGAGAGGTTTTTTCTCTCTCTGAGTATCCTCCTCTCCTCCAAGACCGCTAAGCTCTGTCCCTCTCATTCAGTTTCTGCCTCCTCTCACTCCTTTCCAAACTTTCTCCCCCGTCCCCTCCTCTCCCTCCAATGATGCGTTTATCTCCAGACTTCGGTGCTAAATGGTGCCTCCAGAGGACACGTGTCAGAAATTGCAAATTGGATGTGTTGTGACGTTGCTGTAATGTAGCCCTATATATGTGACCCTGGACCACAAAACCACCAGTCATAAGGGTCAGTTTTTCAAAACTGAGATTTATACATCATCTGAAAGCTGAATAAATAAGCTTTCCATTGGTGTATGCTCTGTTAGGAAAGGACTATATTTGGCTGAGATACAACTATTTGAATGTCTGAGGGTGCAAAGAAATCAAAATATTGAAAATCGCTTTAAAGTTGTCCAAATGAAGTTCTTAGCAATGCATATTACTAATCAAAATTTAAGTTTTGATATATTTACGGTAGGAAATTTGCAAAATATCTTCATGAAACATGATCTTTACATAATATCCTAATGATTTTTGGCATAAGAGAAAAATCTATAATTTTGACCCATACAGTGTATTGTTGGCTATTGCTACAAATATACCTGTGCTACTGGTTTTGTGGTCCAGGGTCACATATAGCCTGTAAAATGCATGTAGAGCACATTATAAACTAGCCTAAGGTGATTTACTGGTCTAAGGCTGATCTTAGGACTAGTTTTGGGCACTTTTTTAGGTAGTCAGTATTAGAGACCTTCTTTAAACCAGTCTAAACAAGCTAAGAAATCAATACGTAGGCCTTCTCAAAATGTATTGGTGGACAAAATTATTAGAACACTAGTATTTTCACCAGCTAAGAAAATGGTTTTAAGTCAGTTATTTCTATCTTTTGCTGTAGTGTTTCAGTAGGAAATATCAGTTTACATTTGCAAACATTCAGTTTGCCATTAATTGTAATAATCCAGTGAGATTTTTGTCTGACAACCTCCAGTGCTCCACATAGAGCACTGGATTCATCTGGATTTAGTCTGTCTCAGTTTGTTCTGTTTCTTCATGTCATTCCAGACAGACTGGACGATGATCAGATCTCTGTGTGGAGCACTGGCTGTTGTCAGACTCCTTGCGCAAACAAAAATCTCACTGGATTACTACATTTTACTTCTACCTATTTTATTTACTCCATGTTTCCTCAAAATTCAACTGAATGAATGAATGAATGAATGACACATCGGAGATCAAGCCTTGAACTTCATAGTAATAAAAGAATGAGAACTTGAACACCTTTGGTCAGTTAATGAAGTGTAGTGGGAAGAGTGGGAAGGTTATCTGCTCATTTCTCTCCTCTCAGACTAACAATGCACCCCCAGTAACTCCTGCAACAAGATCATGACTCCATGATCACTCACAAGGTGAACTGTGGCCCCAGGCCCCACCAAATGACACTAGTATTTATCCTAACACATCACTGGAATACATAGTGTTTGATTATCTGTCCATTATTCACTCTTCTATTTTACATATCAAAATTCCACAAGGCAGATCATGTCTTAGCATGACATTGTGCTTTTTTGCATGCCAAGCCTGAGATGCTTTGCATATAAAAAAGGGAAAGCCCACCAGGGCCTATACTTTCTTTGACACAGTATATCCTTTTTATTTTGCCTGTACAGTTTGGATGGCCGCTGAAGCACTTTGGCCAAAAATTCTGCTGCGGCTTTGGTTTGGACTCGCAGACTGACAAGCCTTTACGAGATAGATTCCTCTAATTGACAATAATTAATGGAGCTGACATCACTGTAACCCAGGCCATGACAGACCTTTGTGGATGAGCCAGTGCTCATAAAGTTTGAAGAGAAATAGAAGAAAGTAGGAAAAGTGATGCTCTTGATCCTCCTTGGGGGGAAAACACAGAAAACAAGACTGGGGGAAGCATGGGACACACTATGAAACTCTCTTTTCTTCATTCTCTCTCAGTTGTATCCTGCAGCATGACCGTGTACATATTTGTCGTTTCACAGGAAATGCTTGTTGCTCTCAGGTCACTTTGAATGTGTATCTCTCTGATTAATACATGTTTTTCATGTTGAATATTATAAACGGCCATCAGCAATGTGTGGCTTCTGGGGAACCTGACAAAATTAAAACCTCCATGCAATACAAAGAGATTAATGGCTAGTGAAAAAGAGCCTTTCTCAGATTCATAAAAATAATCTAGTTGCAGTGATAATCCGCCCTGTGGGTGTGAAGATAAACATGGGACAGATTTTGGAAGTGCACAAAGGGAACAAAAGACATAAGAGCCTATATTTTTACAGATCTCAGCTGATCCTTTGCGTAAACTCTCACATACGCTTTCACCTCAATTTAGTCAGACTCTCTTAAGTTAGACCTGCATTCCTTGTGGTTTTAGCAGATAGTTACTAAGAATGAAGTTGCACATTTAAGTAGAAAGTGAGAAATTCCAAATTCTAGCAGTGAGTTTCAGTTAGACCGATTCAGACATTGGACAGTCTCAGGATGGATACTCTCAAGAGTATCCATCCCTTATACTCTTTATATACCGAAGCCTCATGCCCATCAAAACTGATGCACATGGCCCCTTTTTTTGCACCATGTGGATTTTTAAAACATTCTAAAGTTCAACAAATTGCATTATATCTCAAACTTTATCAAAATATCAAAAATATAATACATTTTCAAAACATTACATTCAGTTCCCACTGAATTCTTTCTGTAATATACCTTTTGAAAGTGTTATAAAGTGTACTTCTTTTTTATATAAGGTGCACATTGAATACTGATGTTCTTCTACCATTTTTCTTTCATTTTAGCTTTAAACAACTCAGTGAACAAGCTTCACTTGACTCGTTTTCATATGGCCAAAAGCAGTCTCTGAATTTGACAAAGACCTCAGCTCCAACAATTGAGAATCGCTTTACATACTCAATCCCTATACTCACTGTCCAAACAAACATCTTAAAAAAGTTTCTCATTTCTAAGGAACACGTATATGCAACAATGACTTGGAAATTGCTGTTTATATAAATGCATTACTCAAATTTGAGTAATTGTCTGGAAGCTGAAAGTCATCAAAACCAATGTCTCTTCAAGCCATATGTTAGGGATTAAGTTGTGAAAAGACCTTGCTGAGAGTAAGTGTCGATCAACACATAATTCATGCACTAAAGGCCTGTAAATGCTCTCATTTCAAAAATAGAGAGCTTTGCATTTATATTGTGTTTATAGGCTTCATGTTGCATTTGGCACTTTCTCTGTTTGCATAAATCATTGAAATGCGACCGCCTCTGTTGTCTACCCGGGTTCATGGAACATATGGCACACCACGCAGTTACATTAAAGCACATCTGTGACTTGACACAAATTAGTCTCATGTAGCAGTTCAGAAACTTACAGCAGATATAAGAGCTGGCAGGGAATGAAACCATTTGAGATTTGCTTGAAGAGGAACAACAGACCAGCCACCCACAGAGTGTGATAAAGAATCTCAGAGGTCTCCATGTTGACTGCATATAGGTCATATCAGAGACATGCGTGGCCCTTGAGTAAAGTGCTTTTGTGTATCTGCTGCATTCATCTGCACTCGTGTCTTCCTGCGTAGTCTCCATGAGTTAGTGATGGTAAAAATTGGAGACTTTCATTTCAGGGAACCTCAGATAAGAGAAGAACTTGTGGAATGACGCTGCTGCCATGACAATATAGAGACTAATATAATCATTAATCACAGAAAGAGAAAGCGAGGGAGATTCGAACATCTTGGAATAACAACTGTTTTCTTTTATGCTTCACAAAGGTGGAACGTGCTGGGACAGGTCAGCAATCTGTCCAAAAGAGGAAAATATGCATCTGATGTTTCAAAGTAATAAAGCGACTGAGTCTCCACTGCTGCCAAAACATAATGTGAGGGATTTCGAGGAGAAAAAATGTCTTTGATATTAATCTTTTCTCGATGGGAGTCTTTTCACCTGTTGAGAACTCAATCATGTTATATAATTCACTGCACTCAGATGTAAACGGTAATACGTGTTTGTAATGTCATACAATGTATTGGCAAATTTCATTACGTAAATTATAAATCCAAACAAATATGGCAACCATAAAGATTTTGGTAATAAATGAAGGAAGAAAATAGTCAAAAATACAGACATGTCCTATATCATAGTGTGTTTAATTGTATTAAATGTACACTTGTAGTGTACTTCAAATCCTAAACGTATACATTACATTCATTTCACATTTAAGTATATTCAGTGATAAGTACTTATTATCAGTACAGTATTATCAATAAGTACTTATTACTATGAAATAACATACTTTAAAAGTGTGCTTCTTTTTCACAAGAGAACACACACAATACATGCAGAGAAAAAATAACACTCTCTCATATCCCATATCTCATATTGATTTCTCATCCAATCACATAAGTGCTGATTTGACAAGCATGTCCAGTGTCCTTGAGGGCAGAGCTGTCAAAGGTACTGTAGTGAGCTGTAGATGCCTGACAGGCATTCTGTGAACTCCCACTGTTACATATCTGTTTTATATGCATGATGTGAGGAAAGATCAATGAGAGCAAGCCAGCTAAGAGAAATGCTCCTGGATACAGTATATCTACAATCAGCTCCATATGACCAATGATTTACTGACTGGCACTGATATATGATCCACATCAGATTCCCTCCAGCACTGCAGACTCTGTATCTCTCACTGCCTGCTTGTCTAACTGCCTCATGCATGATCCTATTAGATTAAAGACATTCTGCAGTCAAATATTGCAAAACGTATTGCAAATTTTGTTTGCATTAAATAAATACTTTTTTCATCCATTTTTTGGGTTAGCAGCATCAGATAATTCTACAAAATACACATCAGCTTACTGTACTTTATTCTTTAATTATTTGAATAATAGCTTATGATGGTGTTATATATTTTTAAAGAACCATTAATGTTCTTCCTAATTCCTGGGTAAGTTCCCACACAGATTTTCTCACGATCATTCATCAAGTGTCTGAGAAGAAAAAAATGTCACAGCTATTGAGGGGTCATCTTTAGGATGTAGTGTGTGTGTGTGTGTGTGTGTAAGGAGGTGGTCTGGATTGTGCTGAGGAAACTCTACATAGGCGTGGATTTGATGAGAATACTGTAAACGACTTACAAGCCCAGAAAACACCTGAAATTGCTCAATTTTTTTTTTCCAACAGTTCAAGCACCCAAGGCTCAAAGATGTGCAATTATAAACTACTTAATGCAGGGGAAAAAACAGTCACAGCTTCTTACTGTAATTGCACTGACCTCATAAAAAGACACTTAATACCTCTTAAAGAAGAATTCTTAAGAAAGAGGAGGACCAGATTTCCAGTAATGAAGCACAGCTCGTTCTTAATGTGGAAAATGCCTGCTGTAAGAACACAACAGATTTTTCCACCACAGTTTGGGTCCGGATTGCTGCGTTCGTAGGAGGAGTTCTCAGTGTGGTGTTTATTTTGATGATTACCAGCGTGGCGGTGCCTGGAATCATTAGCGTGCAGGATCATTTTTTTTAATGAGCCGGTAAATCAATGAACACTTCCAGACTCGAATCCGGCGTTGTCTTCCGTCCCGTGTTTCGTTTCTCCTCATCTGTCTGCCCACTTCCTACAACTTTCCATTCTCTTTCTTTCTTCTGTTCTTCTCTGTGAGCTCGCCTCCTTTTATTAAAAGGCACATATTCTTTTTCTTTCTCGTCGTTCCTTCCCTTTTCTTCCCCCTGCTTTTGTGAAGTTTGCATTCCACACCTCCTCAGCAGACAACAAACAAAAGAGCAGAAAGCACCACTCTTGACCTGCAGCAAACATTCTTGTGAATGTGTCTCTAACTCGCCTCCAGCTGTCCAGAGAGAAAGAGCCTGCAGTGGACACATAAGAACTATTTCTCACTCTAAGAACAATTTCACATCTAACTTAATTAATCGGCTAGAAAACCATCTGTGAATAGTAACCATTTCATTCAGGGTATGCAAATAGAGATAATACTAAACTCATTCAAAGTGACACTGAGAAAATCAAAATAAAACAACAACAACAACTTGGTCTTTGGATACCTTTGCAAATAGATCAGGAATATTTTATTTTTAATTGAATTGATTTTAAAATGTAATTTTGCTTAATTTTTCTTTTTTGTTTGACTTTTATTACATTTTGTTTTCATTTATTTTATTTACTTTTATTTTTATGTTTTTATTTCATAAGTTGATTTACTTCTAATTTAATTTAATTTAAAATATAATTTTACTTCTATATTACATTGTGTTTTAATTGATATAAATAAATTGATTTACGTTTAATTTAATTAAAATTTCAATTATACCGTTTTATTTTACCTTTATATTACATTTTGTTTTAATTTATTTTATTTTATAAACTGATTTAATTTAATTTAAAACTTTTATTTGGATCTTTTACAATTAAGATGGATGATTTAGATAAAAAAATCAAAATTTTTTTTTATTTATTTTTTTTTTTAAATCTGTCATCATCTACCCACCATTATGGTGTTCAAAACTTTCCCCCCCCCCCAGAACAAAAGAGCAATTATCATGAAACCTATGATTATGTCAAACATGCTCTTTTCCACACAATATAGCTGTCAAGCTCACTTGCAGTCTTTCTGGGTTTATTAATAAGAATATTATATATTAGGTTGAGATTTTAACCTTGGTCTCAATGCTCAATAGGTTCCATGAACAGTCAGGAATAGTCACTAGACTCATACATCTGAAACATCTAAAACAAAATGTGGTGTTGTTGTTGTTTTCTTTAGTCATTTCTTATCTCATCTAACAAGTGAGCCAAGGAAAAAAAAAATGCATGATGCCCCTGTGCTGGGCTAGTCTTCACAGACAGGAAACCAGAAGAGCCACTGAACTCAACTGGAGTGCAGTCATAGGCAGTGGTTGAAGGGTCAAAGTTCATGTCTAGATAAGATAACAGTCAAAGTAAAAAAAAATATATATATAATGCATTCTAAATGCAAGTTCTGCATGAAGCTGATGTGGACACACAATGAGAAATATGCTCATGAAAGCAGCCAGAAAGCATGAGCGTGTTGTAGGACGACAGCAAGCAGAGGCCTGTACTGCTGCTTATTTATTCAACACACACTCTCCTTTTCTCTTTATCCCTCTCTAAACCTGTGCAAGATGCCAGAGTGATAGCTTAGAGGCTAAAATTCCCTCCCCGGCACTCATCCTCATCCATTTAGTCCTTCTACCTAACACACACACTCACCCACACTCACTAGACACCTGTCTACTTTCTACTAAAGCAGAGGAAAGGCACAGCAGGGAACCTCATACATAGCCATCCTCTCATCTATCCATTTCCCTTATTCAAATTCAGATGCAACTGATTAAATCTGACCAAGGAGAATTTAAAAGCTAAATTCACCAAAACAATTAACACCATGTAATTTTTTTTCCCGCACACACCAGTAAAACCCATGTTGATGGGCGGTATCAACCTCTAAAATTAGTAGTGTTGCATTTTCTCCAGTTGGATAAACTGTATAATGAGGAACAAACTTCTCCACTTCATGTATTTTTATTATTATCGTCATCCTAATTCATTTTTAGAACAAAAAATGACCACAAATGTGCCCTTAACATTTGTCAACCAGCCTTATTTTAGTATTTTTTATATACACTGAAAAGAAAAAAGTGTAGAAACAATTTTCATTTAGAAATTGCTAGGACGTTTCACAAATAATTACAAATAACACATTTACCACATTAAATATGAAATTTTAAAGTAGTAAGACTGAAATAGTATTTTCTTATAAAACATATTACAGTAATCTGTTTATTTACGAAAAATCGTTTATATTTAAATTTATATTAATCGTTTATGTTTATTTATTTTTATTATACTTAAGTGCTTTTGTCATTTTATTAGTCTTTTTCATATATTATTTGTATATAGCTTAAATGAATTTTCATTTTAGTTTTAGTAGTTTAAGGTCTTCAAAAAAACAACAACAACAAAAAAAACTAGGCTTATAAAAATTTTATTTCAGTTAGCTGCCATGGTAACATTTCTAATTCTTAAGTTTTAAGTTTTTCCATCTAATATTTATAATTTCTTTTATATCAGCTTTATTTCAATAACCAAAAACAATTTTTAACAGTTTTATTCAACAATAGCAAGACTGTTGTCAACTGCCAAAACAAGGTCAGAGTAATTCACTGTTAGCATATTTCTATGTTTACATGTGAAAGTAGGACAATTCACAACAAAGTTTGTTCCAGTTGATGCGGTGTGGCCTAAAATATGAATTATGAACCGCTCCGTTCTGCATTTTGTCATGAACTTGTGGGTTTTGTGGCTGCAAGGCTAAACTTGTGTCCAGTGTGTAACTCTGTCAGTATGTAGGATGAGGGCTGATCCTGAGAGGGCTGGAGTAGGCCAGGAATCCATGCTGGGAAAACTATGCCTGCCCTCAGGAAGAAACTTTAAAAGGCCTGACGGAAATCAATAAATACAAACAGTGTGGCCTGTGGCGTATCAGATCATTCTGTAAACAAACCAAGCCTCCACAGAGCAGATATGCAAAGCATCAAACTCGATCCTCCCCATCAGCCCAAGCTAATCTGTTATGCTAAGTGTCATAGCAGAAAACTGCAGAGCGGGTCTTTTCTAGTCCATGCCTGTATGACTGCTTCAAGTTAAATATTCTACCTTTGGACTTTTTTTACTTTAAAATATAAAACTTTGTTTGTCAGTCTCATTTCTTCCATTACAAACCTGCTTTACAGCCTTGCAGCTGTGGTCACAACACAGTCAGCGTGTCCAAACATGTGTGACCTCTGCATTAGCGCTTTTCATTCTTATCGTCTGACACCTCTCAGTGATGTCCAAATTGCGACTCACCTGACATCCAATCCCTTGCCAGTAAAATTGCTTTAAACAGTTTTCAGAAAAGGACATTTTCACTATACTTGTCACATGTAATCAGGTCAAATTCTGCTGCAGGGTTCTGACCCTGTTTAAGCTTTGTGAAAAAGAAAACACTTTAGCATACTTTTATAAAGACTTATTATGGAAATATATACTTAATTGATAACTAAATGTAATGTTTCATGCACTTAACTAAATGTTAACTGCAATTGGACTCAATTACATTTTTATATGTCATTTCATATTACTTCTTGTCTTTGAAATATGGTTAAAGTGTACTGCCGAATGTACCAACAAGCATTTATGCTAAAATAAAATATACTTTAAATGCCATTTCTATTCCATACTACATTTAATATATATATATATATATATATATATATATACACATACACACACACACACACACACACACACACAAATTATATATATTAACTTTAAATGTAATATGGAATAACACATTACATTTAAAATTATCAAATACTTTACATGTTCTTCACTATGATAGTCAACTTAAAAATAAGTATACATCCTTAAAGCACAACAAAAAAAAAACAACAACATAACATTACATTATAAAATATAATATTCTGTAATCTGCGAGTACAGTTGTAGTGGTTGTTATTATTTTCAAAAATGCTTTTAAGGCTTGAATTACACTACTGGAGCACATACAATTCAGCACACTTTTACAAGGGAAGAACTGAAGTATTCAACACATTCAGAGGTAAAATGTGATATCCAAATTATGGGTTATGTATTATGGATTATGTAAACCAGATGAAACCAGACTAGATTCCTACGGTGACTATGATTTTCCAAGCACGACCTGGATCAATATCTTTTGTTTATCCTGGAATAACATTTGTGTCAAAGTCCTAATCCTAACTATTATCTACCCTACAATCAAAGTGAAATAGTTCATGAGAATGTTTTCCAAGTCCCAGTACTAAACCTAACCCTAAAATCTGACCGTTAGATTAGACCTCCATGCTATTGCTGATCTGATAATAGTAGGAAGTCTATAGGTACCATTTATACACTTTTGAAGCTAATTTTATGCCTATGCTTCAAGTGCTCCTCTGCTTACTTTTTCCCAACCTACTGATGCTGATTGTAAGAAAAGCTGCAAAAAAAATACTAGGATCATATAAAGAGGTTGAAATCCTGCTTACGAGGAGATTAAGGAGATGATCATAGATTATAGGAAACATCAGGGAGGAGACACATCCACGTGACTGCAGTGGAGAGGGTCACACCACTGGTCATTACATAGGTATTACGTTCCAAAAAGCATGACTCTAAATGTCTAATTCTCCTACAAACTGTTTAAATAGGTTAGAATGACAGCCTGGTATGGGAGCTGCTGTGCCCTGAAGCGCTGTACTGAACAATGCAATCAAATCAGCGGAGATCATTACTGCTTATGAGCAGCCCAAACATCTAAGACTTAAGCAGACAAATCTATTCCTAAAGACCCTAGTTATAGACTTATTCTACTTGCACCTTCTGGCAAATGGTATCAGAATATTCAATCAAGGACCAACAGATTATAAAAGCTGCCTCTATGTGGAGGTAATGAGGCTACTAAATAGCTGCAGTCACCCATCCCTGATTCATATGCATAAACGTTGACATAATTTTACCCGTGCTGTTTGTGTTATGGATGTAAATGATACCTCATATCATGCAACTTGTCTATTAACCTTTCTAAGCGACTCTGGTCCAGTGAATGAAAAACCTTAAGCCATAGTCTTAAAGGGATAGTTCACCCAAAAAAAACGAAAATTCTGTCATCATTTACTCACCCTCAAGTAGTTCCAAACCTGTATGAATGTCTTTGTTCTGCTGAACACAAAGGAAGATATTCTGAAGAATGTGGGAAACAGAGCAGTTCTGGGGCACCATTGACTTCCATTGTATTTTTATTTTTCCTACTATGGAAGTCAATGGTGCCCCAAAACAGCCTGATTACAAACTTTCTTCAAAATTTCTTCCTTTGTGTTCGGCAGAACAAAGAAATTCATACAGGTTTGGAACTACTTGAGGGTGAGTAAATGATGACAGAATTTTCATTTTTGGGTGAACTATCCCTTTAAGTCTTGAGTCTCAAACCATATTGAGACCAAAGTTTTATAGAGACTTGGGTCAACTCTTTTGACTTTAGCCAATAAGCAAACTTCTACAGTAACAACAGAAACCCCTAGCAACCACCTCACAACGCCTTAGTAACCATCCACAACACATTCACAACAGTATAGAAACCCTATGGAAAACACCCAGAGCACCTTTGCATCAGTGTCAAGTTTTACACAGTCAAGCATGATTCACCTTTTCTAGCTTCTCTGAGAGTCGAGTTTCACTGTACATTTCTTAATATGTTGTCATGGACACGTACTGTTGGCTTACATAATTTAAATTACATTATGCCTTCATCACTTATTTTTGTCTAATTTTCAAACTTTTATGAATGTATTTTTTGTGTAACAATTTTCTTAAATTATGAAAATCCATTATAAAATATAAATGATTACATTTAGAACGATGATTATCTAAAGAAGGAAATAAGCATAAATCATTTTACTATTCACTGTGTAGAAATTATGTATAACTTTTTATATTTTTTAGGTTTTCAAAAACCATGTCCTTCCCTGGCATAATTTTACATCACGACCAAACATTTCTACACGTCTTTAGGGGAAAGGTCTATTAAATCAGCACTGATCGTCATGCGAGTTAAAGCTGCATGTGCTGTATTAAGTTTTACCAGCAGGTGGCAGTACAGACTAATGCAATTACTAAGAAGCTTTACTCATTTATGAGTGTCGAAAATGTTTATGGTCATTATATTTACTCTTAGATAATACTGAAAATAAAATGAATGCACTCAAAAATAACAATGATAATAACTAAGTCGCCATTTGTGTGAAAATAGAGGGCAACATCAAACAAATAGGCCTGTAATTAAAAAAAAAAATAAAAAATAAAAAATAATGATGAATTCAGTCAGCAATTTACAGGCTAAGTGGAGGATGGCAAAGCAAAACCAAACTCATTTTAATTAATTACTACTATAAATAACGAAATAAAATATTATGGATATAATATAATATAACATAATAATTCCCTGTTAGTATGTATGTTGTACAATCACTGCAGCCTTTTAAAATCATGTTCACTCAATACACTGAACTAACAGACCAGAAGGCGTGAAATAATGACATTTAGCCTAATTAAATAGACTTAATTAAAACAGATTACTTTTAAATGTTTGTTTTACTTGTTTTATTTATTTTTATCTCGCCTAGACCCCCCGCCCTCTCCCCAAACACACACACACACACACACCTCTCTCCCCTTTGCACCCACAGCTCGCAATACATCTGACTGCCTTAATCTGTTTGTTTTTCAAAGCAGTACAGTAAACGCAGATGCTCACGTAAGTAAGCATTTGTTTACGTCCTCCTTTAACTAATCGATTGTGTCTGCCATGTGACTGCATAACCCGCTCACATGAGCGCCGAGTTGCATGATCCGCTTTAAGTTTTTTAAAGTCCGCAGATACAGCTCGCAGCTGAGACAGGAGTTGCCATGGCGAGTGGCGGCGAGCAGAAAGTGGTGCTGATCACCGGCTGCTCCTCTGGGATCGGACTGCGGATCGCCGTGCTGCTGGCCAGAGACGAACTGAAGCGTTACCATGGTAAACGCGCTCATTTGCGTTCTAATTCCTTCAGCGCTCAAACGTCTATAGAACGTTCTATTTTTGCTTAGAATATTTTAGAGCGCCCTCAGATTCTAGAAGTTTACACATGCTTACAGTCGCTATTAATCGATAGCATACAAGTCTTCTTTTGTAACGCAACTGTTGGACATTTTCATTACATAACACGTTGTATACTTGAGAATTCGTTTGTCTCTTCATCCCCAACCGCAAGATTATACATTCACTTTTCTCTAGCTGAACCCAAAGGCTCTTTATTATCATGTGAAAGCGCAGTTTCCAGGGTACGGCTCCGCAAGGATACCGCTTGCCAGGCGGAGATCATAAAGAGACTGCCAGTTCTCTTTCAAGTGACTTCTCCAGTACAAAGCTCCCTTTATGGCTGTGAATTGTAGACCGCTGCCCTGGTTTAGTGCCGTGTCTAATGCGCCCATAGTTCACACACTGGAATGAGTGTTGGGAGAGGGACAAAGTT
>JAFVLL020014148.1:67944-120993 GCA_021397915.2 Tor tambroides | reverse complement strand
AAAATATCTTAATTTGTGTTCTGAAGATGAACGAAGGTCTTATGGGTTTGGAATGACATGAGGGTGAGTAATTAATGACAGAATTTTCATTTTTGAGTGAACTATCCCTTTAAGATCTTTTGGTATTTTGTCTGATTATGTAAAACGAACAGGGGAAGTGGAACAAAAGGCTCTCTGGGTTGTCAAGCTGTGCAGGTGCTAGTTACAGCATACTAACAACTTCACAATAGCTGGTGACGCCTTCGTAACACATGTAGGCCAGTGGCGGACTAATAACTTGGGTTACAAATAAGAAAAAAGTCAGTCTTCATATTACTTATGCATCCACGGGGCATTCTAAAACAAAAGCACTTTTAATGTAGAAGTGTACGACGCAATGGCTGACATATAGATGATAACTATAAACTCAATGATCTCATGTTGGCTAAATTATCGCTTTAGGACAATAACAGTATTAAGGAGTTCAGAGTTTAGGTCAAATCAAATACCCGGAGGCTTTTTTTTTTTTAGTTTAGGACTGTTTTTACACGTCCACTGAGATTCAATGTTGAATCCACACTGTAATTCGAACCGCTCTCATTGCCCAAAGGTATCTCATCATACTCTTTCAGAATTCAGCACTTTTTTTGCTTTACATTCCCAAGCCGCTTTGTCCTATGGGACCTTAACGACCGTGCCTTTGCAGGCGAATGAACTCAAAGGACTTGCACTGCTATGATCTAAAAGTAATTTAACCATCTGGACCAGGGTCACGTTTTTCCAGAAGCCTGCTGGTGGTGATACACTATACACATGCACTATATAGAGCTTAGGCTTAAAAAAGTATCCTATGCTGAAGTGCAACTACCTTTAAGCATGTAAAGAAAAACTGAAGAGAACTTGGACATCTTCCAAGACTTGAATGTCATCATATATTCAGCATGGGTAAAATACATAAGGGTACAGTCTGGAGAGATCAATGGAGCAAGAAAGCTACATGAACCGCTGATTTCAGGAACGCCAAACGTGTTCGGAATCATTAAGCAAATGCATTTGCTTTCCAAATTACTTGAAGTGGTCATTTCCATTTTCAGATAAATTTCATACAGTGAGGGATTAAAAAAGATTGCATTTGACAATTACTGCACGGTTGAGTGTCCAAGTTTTAATGTCCAAAGTTGATGCTATTATGCTTAATGACCTGATACATTCTGTATTAGATTAAACTAAATATGTTTGCTCATAGAGGCAGTGTGACGACAGTGTGGACACACTGCAAAGGTCACAATGCTGGAAAATCAAATATAGAAAGATTTATATATGACCACTGAACTAATGAATATGATCAGTCATGGTTGAAAGTGGCTGTTAACATAGAGTGGGACATCAGGTAAAGTGGAACAAATACATTTCATGATTGATTGTCCTTTAAATAATAGGAGACAATCAAACGTGGCAGTCATTAATAATTGCCAGTCATTAATAAAATCCCGCAAGAGCCTTTGCCACTCTGAAAATGTCTTCATTTGTCTTACATCATCATCATAGCGATGCAACTTCAACATCTAACCGATCCCAATGAAAACAGAGAAAATCCAATAGTAATTGAGAATACTTCTCTTAAACTATAAAGAATGTAAAGAATGTAAAAAAAGAAATCATTGTGCTGTATACTTAGACACTAAAGCATATTGAATTACAAATAAATATGCATGTTGCAAAATTGCAACAGCTTTGTTTTACTAGCCTACATACATGAGAGCAAATATGAGTTACCCTTGAAAGCTGGTTTTAGATTAGTTCTACCATGCTGGTCATTTACATATTTTCGTATTAAGTGAAAATACATTTATTTAGTTTAGTAGTTCAATAAATTTGTTGTATAAAAGTTAGGTCTCTCTGTTGAATAAATTGCATAAAAAAATGGCCGAAATAAAATTCTGCCTCAGTTAATGATTTACAAATTAGAAAAAAGTAGAGACAATAAAAAGTTTAAACGTATTTTAATCCATTCTTTAAAAACAGAACGGTTGTTTTGGATTTAAGAACTAAAGAATCTAACTGAAAAATGCGCCAATAACAAATACTAGACTAGCAATGTAGACTAGCTATATATAGCTTCTGCTAACAATCAAAGCGTACAGATACTGAATTAAGACGTGATACTTTTATTGCTGTCAAAAGCTGCATCTCCTCCAGACTGTAAATTACTCTAGGCAGCACCACCACGCGGTAAATATGATTTCATCAGCAAAAGTTCCACAAAACAGACATGAAAGCACATATGCGTTGTTGTAAAAAATGATTTCGACAATGTTTTCCTCATTAACGAGAAAAGTGATATGAGAGAGAAAAAATACACAGGCTAAATAAAACACAGAGTCAGAATGCTTAACATTTTCAGTAACTGCATGCGAAATATTCGGTGCTGAGCAGAAATAATTCTTAGGATACATACACTTGTTCTCAATGCATTTATACAAGACAAAAACAGAAACCGTAGGCTATCTGCATTTACCGTCGCGTAAAGGAGAAAAGCATAACGAGTCACTTACCAAATAAAGTGCCACAATATTCCTCCTGATCATGTAGGTGAGAAGAAGCAAAGTGTCAGTGAGTTCTGTGAAATATGTGACGTGTTGTAATCCCAATATTTCTACAGTCCGCAACGGGGGAATAGTCCGTAAGAGCGCAGCTTTCTATATGAACTCAACCTGTAACGTACGCAAATGACTTCCACTACTTTCCCAGACGACAGTGACAGCGCAGCGGTAGAAGACGTGCAGCAGTGCCGCGGAGTCCAACTCACTGGGCAGTTTGTGTGAAGCGCGCCGGTCAGAGAGCGACAGAATGAGACGCGCTGCCAGCGAGCGCCCCCGTGTCTACACTGAGCGACGCGACGCAACAAGACCAGAGCGTCCCATTGAACCAATGAGCCTGTCTGCACAGCAAGAGAGAGAGCGCGCGCGCGGACAGCTTCATTGAAGATGATAGGGGCGCACTAGTTTGTACAACACAGCAGAAGAACATAATTTGAATTTACAGTGCGTGAAGTGGGAGCTCTTAACTATTTTTATTTTTTTTTTATCACCCTGAAAAGTTTAGAAATCGTTTTTGACTGTTTTTGTACTAGTTTTTTTTACAGTAGCGTAAGATACCACCAGAGGTCACAATTTGCATTAGTGCTTCTAGTGTAAGCACTGATTTTTATTTTTTATTTTATTTATTTATTTACTGATAATAACCGGTTGACTGTATCAAGCTTATTGCACGTAGGCTACTCACAAAATAAATAATTTGCCTTATGTCAATATGAAATATTGATTTGAGTTTAGATATAATCTTATAATATAAACTTTTTTTTATTAGCTTTTGCTAATAAAAAAGAGAGAAAATGATTAAGCCATTATTAGGAAATAGACACTGAATGACACAAATTACCATTCAGAATTAAAGGGATAGTTCACTCAAAAATTAAAATTCTGTCTTTATTTACTCACCTTCAAGTTGTTACAAACCTGTGTGTTTCTTTCTTCTGTTGAACACAAAAGATGATATTTTAAGAATGTTGATAACCAAACAGTTGACGGTACCCATTGATAGTTTTTTTTTTCATACTGGAAGTCAATGACTTTGTCAGCTTATTGGTTAACAACATTCTTCAAAATAAATAATGTGCTCAACAAAAGAAAGAAACTCATGTCCCTTAAAATAGGCAAGCTATTCCATTGAGTCATTAAATAATTGTATAAATATAATTAAAGGTCCGTTCAATTATAAAGATAATATCTAGGCCTAGCCTATAATTGTGTCCACACAAACGGATGATAATGTTCTATTTATTATAATAGCACACTGCAGTTATATCTTATTGCCGCTATAAATGCTTGCGCATTTTAATGTTGAATCGATTCTGATTGGCTGTAAATGTGTTTATTGTTTATCTGCTGAAAAAAAAAAAGTTCTGATTCCAACAATATTGTTTCTCTGTGTTATCTTCATAACTGTGGTGTGGACTTTCCTATTCTCATAGAATTAGAACGATTATTAAAACTTTGTTGTTATAGTTATTGTCCTTGGTGCGAACGGTTCATATTTTATATGAAAAATGTTCAAAATTTTGAATAGTTAATGACAGGCAAAATCTTGCATTAGTGCAAAAGAATACAAATGATTAGATCTATATTTGAACACTCTGAATGCATAATTTCTCACTTACAGTAGTCTACAATGCATATTAGGCTATATTAATATACCACATTTAAATATTCCAATAAACTTCAACACAGCGAAAAAGGAAATCCAGAGTTATTTACAGCTATACAGAGTAAAGGATTTAATTGTACTTGCTACGGTGCAATGCTGCTTTGTAAGGAGGCCTGTTTTTTAGCATCAGAAAGTATAATGACTTGGATATAATGCCCTACTTGTAATAGAGAGTTGCTATGCAGCCAGGCAAGGGGGAGGAAAAAAAGAACGAACGAACGGCTGGTCCAATATTATATGCAATTGCCTACATGAAAGCAAAGTATTAAATTCCATGAATGACATACTGTGTCTGTGACTCAACTCAAACACCACAGAGAAGTTCAAAATGAGTGGCAATAAAACATTTACATTTGGATAATGCACAGTGTTCTTGGAACACAAGGAGATTAAAGTCGTTATCAAGTTTAAATGTGGACTAAAACTTTAATCCTGCGACAATCTTATTGCTGTGTTCATTAGCCAGAAAACATTGCCAAAAAGCAATCAAATATTTGCCAGCCCGAAGGCAAGCAAGATGATCTGCTATTATTGCGTCCATAAAAAGGATATAGAGCCTTCTGAGGACTCGCAAATCAAAGAGCATCCTGTATCGCTTGACAACTGTGTTTAACAATACATAATTCCAGACTCCTGATGAAAGCTTTGAAGACAGTCTAATGACTAAGTTGCCAGGCAACCGTCTGCTAAAGTTAAGACCCCTTCACCTGGTTCTTGTGTAGGTTTTTGAACATGTTTTGGCAGGGCAGAGAGATTATTGACTACACCAGAAAAAAAAAAAAAAAAATGGTGTAGAAAGTATTTTCACACAGAAATTGTTAGTAAATTTCACAAAGAAATGGCAATTAACTATGGAAGTCAGTTTCTGCCACAGAATAAAAAATAATAAAGGTAACTGTGTTTTCATTTCACACTTCTGACTTTTCATAATTCTGAGTTTATATTTCTGACTTTTTTTTTCTCAGAATTTTGTGAAAATAAAAGGTAATTGCACTTATCTCACAGTTAAGACCTTTTTTTTTGCGCAATTCTGAGTTAATATCTTACCATTCTTACAATTTCTTTTTGCAATTCAGATTTTTTTTGTCAGAATTCAGACAAAAAAGTAATTGACTTTTTATTACATATTTCAGACTTTTTTTCTTGCAGTTCTGAAGAATTCTCAATTATGAGAAAAAGATAATTGCAACTTTTTAGCTCATCATTCTGACTTTTTTATTGAAATTGTGAGTTTATATTTTACAATGACTTTTCTTCTTGCAATTCTGACTTTTTTGTCCCTCAGAATTCTGAGAAAATAAAAGGTTATTGCAACTTTTTCTCTCACAATTCAGACTTTTTTCTTACAATTCTGAGTTTATATATTACAATTGTTACAATTTTCTTGCAATTCACAATTTTTTCTCAGAATTCAGAGAAAAAAGGTAATTACAACTTTTTATCTCATAATTCAGACTTTTTTCTTACAATTGTGAGTTTATATCTTACAATCACTTTTCTTCTTGTAATTCTGAGTTTATATCTTGCAATTCTGAATTTTTTTCTGAATTCTGAGAAAATAAAAGGTTTTTCAAATTTTTTCTCTCACAATTCTTGCAATTCTGGGTTTATGTCTTAGGATTATTACAATTTTCTTGCAATTCAGACTTTTTTTCCTCAGAATTCAGAGAAGACTTTTTATCACATAATTCGGACTTTTTTCTTGCAATTTTGATATTTTTCCTCACAGTTCTGAGAAAAAAAAGTCAGAACTGCAAAATATAAATTTGCAAATGTGAAAAATATAGTCAGAATTGTGAGATAGAAAGTTCACAATTACCTTTTTTATTTTTTATTCTGTAGCTGAAACAAAGGCAGTATTTGTGAGGAAAACAACGCTATCTCACGGCAATTCGTACGTATTTTACGAGGTGGCTAATTCGTACGAATTCGTACGACCTCACTCATACGATTTGTCTAAACCCCAGTGACGGGTAGGTTTAGGGGCGGGGTTAGGTGTAGGTCATTCATACAAATTCACACAAATTGGCAACTCGTAAAATACGTACGATTTGGCAAAAATCGTATGAATTTGTACGAAGTCGTACGAATTCGTACGAATTAGCCACTTCGTAAAATATGTACGAATTGCCGTGAGATCGGGCTGGGAAAACCCTGAATTGTGAGATAAAAAGTCACAATTACCTTTTTATCCTGTGATGGAGACAAGCTTCCATAATCTACACAGTAAATTAAATGTAAAATTTGCAAGTAGAAAAGTAGTATTTTCTTGTAAAATATTCTTCAATAATCATTGTTTTATTTACAACTTCACTGAGAAATCGTGTATTACACTGTATTCGTCTGGACATGCAGCAATAAGCCTCATTGCCCAAACCGGTCACCACTTTTGCAACAGGACCATGTCGACCAGCCTTGTGCTACACAACCTCCATCTATCACCAAACAACCATTTGCCAAGTTTGGCCCCCACTGGGAGCATTAAAACAAAAGGGAAGCATGGAGCTAAACAACTACCTCAGCAGTGATTCCATCATAACTGACAGGGGTCCCTGGGGCCACTCAGGGTACCATGAAGGAGGATGTCAAGCTGCCCAACTAAGTCCATCAGACATCATTCACCTCTGCGTACCTATGCGCAGCTCGCTGGGGTGTAGTAAATAGTCCCTCGGTCAGGTGATTTCCCCGGCTTTTCTCTTGCTCGGCAGGCTGGAAGCAAGCCAGCTGTATTGGAACTATTGACCCCTGTGCGAAGAAGGAAGTTCCTAGCTGGAGTGGGTTTTGTGGAGTGATGCTCAGAGAATAAAAATGAATGAAGAGATGTAATGAAATGTACTTTTTCTCTCTTTTTCCTCTCGCTATCTATGTTGCTCCACTCCCCTGTTTTTTAAGTTCAGCCAGTTGCAGACTGTATTTGTCACTGTCCAGTCTGTTTCGGACATGATGGATAGGATTAGAACATTTTCTTATTTTAAGAGTATGACTGGGAAGTTATAATCTGAGTGATACAGAGTCAAGATCACCTTCAGCTTTAAAACCAATTTAGGTGCACAAAATGAATATGAGCTTTTTAAGTGGCTATAGAAGTATTAAAAATCTGTTCATACGGAAATAAAGCAGAGACTCGAATTTCCAAGGATATTAACAATGATTAAATTACTTTATTTTAGCTCAACGTGAGGCCCAAATGCTCAATGGGTTCCATAAAGGAACACTGCAGGGGATAGAACTAATATATAATATTAAGTGAATTTTCACTCTCATCAGATGGTTTTTTTTTTCCTCATGTGGAGACAGAGGAGATGTAGAGAGCTCATGTTTCAGGGGAACTTTCCTTCTCTCCATAACACACTGAGGCCTTTCAGTGGAGGTTAAAATGCCACAGCCCACACAGTCACAACCTTCTCACCTCAAACGCAAAAAGACCAAAGGCTAAAGCTTACCATTATAAGAATTACAGGTCATCCTCCTGTGCACTAAGCAATTTAAGATAATGACAATTCAGATTTGTATATTCAGTATGGAACTTTCCACAAGAAGGGTATAAAATAAGAATTTTATGTATATTAAAACAAAAAACCTTTTTTAACAAATGATCAGTAAAAGGAAGCGCTTAACTTTGAAAATGTTGATCTTCAACCTCAGACGTTCAAATTAAGCTGTATTTTATATGAGATTTGCTAATTTTGCAAACGTGCTACCAAACTAGAGTGATGTTTAAAATATCAGATAACTTCAACATTAAATACATAAAACATGAAATTTAAAGCAACTGTATGTAGTTTTTTGTGTATGTGCGACTTTGGAGCCCCCTAGAGTTAAGTGAGTGGAATTCGCTGTCATAAATTACTGTTGTAATTAAATACACTGTAAAAAAATGAATTTGATTTTAATGGTAAAAAACTGTGAAAATGCAACAGTAAAAACCTGTTAAATGGTTAACGGTAAGTTCCCCTACTACATACGGTGAAAAACTGTAATAGACATTTCAGACAATTTTATGGTAAAATACCATTTTTGGAAGTGAAAAAAACCTGTATAATTTACAGGGAAAAAACATAAATTGACATTCCCAGAATTCCCTGCATTGCATTTCAAATTTGATATTTTTTTCTTTGAAATAACTATGTTTCTTCTTAGTTTTTCTTATCAGTTATGTTTGTTAGGGTTGTATTACATCTAATGTTGTTAAATGAATGTTTATTGCATATTTCGGTTTAATGAGTCCCACCATGATGGTGTTTAGTGTTTGTGTGAATGACATTGTGCAACTTCTATATATATATATATATATATATATATATATATATATATTAGTATTGGCCTTCTCAGCTTGTGGAAAAGCTGCTTGTGGTGACCTTTGGTTCATCATGTGACTTTCTTATCACCACCTGATTTTAATGGTTATCAGTGTAGGTACAAAACAGATTTCAGAACTTCAATAAGTTGGTATATTAACATTACATCAGTTAAAGAAATACGGTTTTTAACTGTAAATTTATGTTGTTACCATATTTTTTATGGTAAAATTCTGGCAACCACAGCTGCCGTTTTTTTCCTGCAAATTTTGCAGATTTTTTTTTTACAGTGTAGGAAAGTGGTAGACGTCCATTTGTTGCTGCCATAAAGCGATTCAACAATTTCACTGAATTTCGTACCCGCTCACCAAACTTACAGTACATAAGCTACTCCCAGTGCGCACGTACAGTATGTGGGCAGTGTTACCAAGTCCACGGTGTTACTGCGGAAATGAGCTACTTTAACACTGTTGCCACGGGTTGATGTGACCCCGATAATGTGATATTTAGCCCCTGGAATGCGAATTGTACCAGGGGAACCCCGTCAAAAAATGTGTATTTTATCCCCCAGAATGCGATTTTTACTGGTGTACCCCACTTGAAATGCATTTGGGCTAGTTTTGGGCTAGTTTTGAGTAGCAATTGACCCTTCACAGAGACCCGCCCTCCTTAGTTGCTGTTGCTATATCTCCAACAAACAATGCGGCTCTCACATTATACATCATGTTCTCACACAGTAAAAAAATCCATCATAGAGTAAAGAGTAAACTGACAACGCACGGACAAACAAGACAGAGCAGGTTACTTCTGGTATGAAGCAAGGTCTCAGGACTCTCAGCTTTCAAATTTAGTCATTTTTAAAGAAATTCAAACAATAAATACCATTTTGTGGCTCTTTAATGACAGTTTTGCCTCAGTTAAAGCACCATGTGAACCAATCGTCTTTTCATATTTACTTAAAGCACAAAATTAACATGAATGAATATCAGAAAGTATTTTATTTCAACTGCAGAACACACCATTTTTCAAGTTTAAGTCTACCAAGTTAATCTACTCTCCTGTCTGATTTGTGGTTAAGGCTAGAAGGGATAGAGCTGAGGCTACTGGGCATGCACACATCAATATAGCGTAATTTTTGTCACACTGTACAACAATAATTACTGTTTTTGCATTATTGTTTAGGGTTGAGGTTGGTGTAGACGTTAATAAAACAATCTAATAGGTAGAAAATTTAATTTATTGTTAGTTTCCAGCTGTAGCTGTTGGACAAGATGGCAGATTCGGTGTTATGATTGGTTAGATTGCCTGTCAATCAAGCTCTTTGCGAACGGCCAATTGGGCGGGTTTTGTTGCAAAAACCTGGCAACCCTGTCTGTTGGGAAAGTGAGAAAGAAACAGAAAAGCCATTCGCCTTATTATAAGTCAGTGCACCATCAGAATGATTTTAAAACTGACATTTCAAGGTAAAAAACTTACATACAGCTGCTTTGAACTGAGCAAAATAAATAAGCATAACAAAGTAATAAGAGAAGGGTTTTGCAAAAAATAAATTGGCAGTGAGTAGGAGCTTTTGGGTACCAAATGTGGTTTTATACATACTAATAAACTCACATTTAGCATAATGAAAAAAATATTTGTTTTATATTTTTTTCCTTACATGAAAAAGATAAAGATTTTTTGTTGTTTTTGTTTTACAATAACTTGAGCTGAATAATTAAGCTTGTTGAATACATTCAATAGTATTTGTATAAAAAATTGACACAAAATGTATTCATGGAAAGTGCTTTATATAGTGACTTTATTACACTTATTTAATTAATACAAAAGAACACATTTTATAGCATCTAGCTTGTTTGAATTTAAGTCAACATATGAATGGTTAATAAACATCGATTAAAGATTTGTTGTTTAACTTGCCATAGACCTTATTTCCAGAAGCCCTCAGTGACTCCTTCCTAAAGTAGCACATTCATTATTATCACTACACTGTGTTTGATCATGCTGTCGTGTTGTTCGCTAATCGAAATGTTGCAATTAAGTTGGGCTTCAAATCATGATTCACCCACCTCAGTGCAGGTAAACATCCATCATCTCTCACTCCCCCAGAAGAGGCCACTGCAGCTTAACAAGCTGCCCAAAAAACACTCACATGAAAACAGTTTGTTGACAAGCAAGTTTACATTGGGGTAATCGGTTTCAGGCACACACCAGACAAGTTGATTAATTTTAATTACTCACTGTGAACGGCAGGGGTCAGGCAAAAAGAGCAGACGGGGGTGGAAAGAAGTTCAGTTTGCCACCAAGTTGCTCGCTAGGAAAAAAAAAAAAGCAAACTTTGTTGAGACAAGAGAGCGGGTTGTTGCAGCTACTAATCTTCTTTCAGTGTCTGCCTCACAATTTCAAAGCTTGTCATAATATTTACTGCACGTCATGATTTGGGTACACAGAAGTACTACAATAATATGGATTAAAAACCCTCTTTTCATAATTATCAGATGTTATGATGTTACAACTCATAAGGCTTACTACATCTTATTAGACAGCTGTAAAAAAAAAAGCAAATTGGAATTACAGTTTTTTAATGAAAGACAGAAAGACTCCAACAAGATGTACAAATGAGAAAGATCATGATATACCACCCTTTGTTAGACCAGAGAGATCATTATAATTACTTACATGGTCTACTTGCTTTCTAGAAATTGGATTGCGTGGAAGAGGGCGAGCCAGTTTCAGCAATGAATGTAATTTCAAGCAGCGCAATGATATCAAAAGAGCAGTGATAAAGCACACAGATATGAGTTTGTGACATCTCAGTAAAATCTCATGCTTAGACAGAAAGGACACTTTTATAGGTTGAACAATAAGGACAGGTGCTTTAAAATGGGTTCACAAACCATTTACTGAGCTAATACGACATATTCAATGAAGGGAAAAAAGTAGGAGAAGAATTCATTTTTTTATCCATCATTGATTGGGTGTGAAAAGTAAGTGTTAAGAATGACACCAGTTGGAGGGGAGCTAGAGGTCTTGCTCTAGGTAACATAAAAATAGATTATATATTGTGAAGATCAATAGAGAAAAAAGTGTGCTGCTTTCTCATTTTTTTTCAATGTAAACATGAGCTAGACCAGCGTGTTGCGCTTGAAACTCTTGCGCATGACAAAACATTCTAAAAATGCGGTGCTTAAGTTAAAGAAATAGTTAATCAAACATGGAAAATTTGCTAAATATTTACTCACCATTATGTCATCCAAGATTTGGGAAAATTTAGCATTACTTCACTTACCCACCCTCTGCTGTGAATGGGTGCCGTCAGAGTCGAAAGAGCTGATAACATCACAATAATCTACAAGGAATCCGCATGACTCCAGTCCATCAATTAACATCTTGCAAAGCATAAAGCTTTGTGTTTGTAATAAACAAATACATCATTCTTAACTTGAAACCATTGCTTTTGACTAAAATTCAAGTCCTTTATCCATAATATTGCTTTCTCCAGTGAAAAAGTCATCTCGTCTGAATCAGGGGAGAAATATGCACAGACAGATCAAGCACCGTTTAGAGACCAAAACAGTACAGAACAGTTCTAAACAAATATAATGATAGATTTTGATGTGAGAGGACAATAGGGGATGGACTTTTTCACGCTATTATGGATTATGGAAGAAGCATTAATAAGCGATAACAAGCGTTATTATAGATTATGGACTGGTATTTTGGCTAGAAGTAATGGTTTAAAGTTTAAAAAAAGGGATCCATTGGAGAACAAGTGATGTAAATTTTTTGAAATCTGTTCCAATTAAGAAAAACCTCATCTGCAAATTCGACGTGTTTTTTGTGTGAACTATTCTTTTAAAAGTGTTTTAAAAACTCTTAAACTTTTTTAAACGTTTAAACGCGTCTTTATACCTTAAGCTTTTTCATTCCACTGCCCTGTGTCTTATTGTCTCACTTACTGAGTCATTGAATCGTTCACTGAACCGACTCAGTTAAAACACTAATACATTCTAAAAATACACATAATTTTGATTCTGCATTGACTTACTTTGGATCTATTTTCTGGTGGAGTAGAACCAAAAAAATAAAGCAAATAAAGCAAATATATATATATATATATATATATACACACACACACACACACACATACATACATACATACATACATACATATATATATATATACATACATACATTATTTATGATATATTTATATTTATATATATTATTACATTTTGATATATTTACGGTAGGAAATTTACCAAATATCTTCATGGAAAATGATCTTTACTTAATATCCTAATGATTTTGACATACAAAAAGATCATTTTGACCCATACAATGTATTTTTGGCTATTGCTACAAATACACCCATGCTATTTAAGACTGGTTTTGTGGTCCAGGGTCACACACACACACACACACACACACACACACACACACACACACACACGCGCACACACACACACACACACACACACACACACACACACACACACACACACACACACACACTTTTGTTTTTGTGAATTGTGGGTACATTCCATAGGCATAATGGTTTTTATACTGCACAAACTGCTTGTGCTATTGCCCTACATCAACCCTACACCTATCCCTACCCCTTACAGGAAACTTTGTGCATTTTTACTTTCTCAAATTAAAATACTCATTCTGTATGATTTATAAGCGTTTTGAAAAATGGGGACATGGGGTAATGTCCTCATAAGTCACCTTCCCCTTGTAATACCTATGTCATACTCATGCCATTATACAAATTTGTGTCCTCATGTCACAAAGACGTGACACACACACACACACACACACACACACACACACATATATATAATATATATGAATTCATGTATTTTAACAAAGCAACATTCAACTAATCCAAATACTACATGAAAAACAACAGATTAATCACAATACCATCTAGCACCGCTAATGCATTGATCTGTTTCAGATGAAAGAACCGGTTTTCCCAAATCATGGCTATTATCTGGGATCGGAGGATTTGTGTCAACACCGCCATTCTATCATGTGGCCTGTCAGCTGTGAAGCATGGGATTGAATTTAGCTTGTGATCGAACAAATCATATTGTCTCAGTCCAGCGAGAGAGATAAGAGTTGTAATGGTGTCTTTTCACGCAACTGAAGAATCTTTTCCACAAAGTGATTCTCAAAGGAGAAAAAGTCGAAGTTTTCCGCTTCAGTTTGGTTTTCTCTACGGTTTGTTACCGCATTGTAATGGAGTCTGTTTGTGAGGTAATGGCTATACCTCACAAAGAATGAAATAAAGTAAATATGCTATATCCTGACCTTTTGCACAAAGTTTTGGAACAAAACATAACTTCTTCAAATTAATTACCTTTGAGTGAATCCTAGCGCTCAAATTAGACAAGTGAGAACGCAGTTGTCAGTCGAACTTGACTTGTTTCTCAGGAGCGTTTCTAATGTGTAACTCCATCAGGAATTTTAATTAAACTGCTGCGTAATCTCCGGCGTCCATTTTTCTTTCTCTCTCACACACATTTTGCTCTCGTTCTCTGAATGCTGTTGAATGAACACAGCCACATTATCACTTAATTAATTTCTATCAGCCATGCCACAATGGCTTCCAGAGCAAAAACAGCATCTTTCAAAATGACAACAAGCAAGAATCTCTTTTGTTTTTATGGAGGGCTGATGTCGCATTCTCATTTTCATAGACCGTTCACTTGAAGCCTTGTGACATTAAGAAAGCTGACAGTAACAATGGATATTAGGTGAAGTAGTCATCTTGAAAAATAATGGTTATGGCACAGAACTAAACTGTGCTCCTTTGCGCAAAAATAGTTCAGTTAACGTCTACATATATTCTATTATTACTTTATATAAATATATTATTCCAATATATCAAGCATAGATTTTATTACGTGACAATTTAAAGAACAAAACTGCACAGAGACACAGAGATCATCTCTGTAGCAAAATGAAAGCTGTGAGAGGGAGAAAATAAGAGAGAGTGAAAGAAAGAGAGAGACAATAGTAGGTGCTGACCACTGAGAGTGAAAGCTAGACCAGCCAGCCCAAATTTCCTCTGCCCTCAGCCATCATAATCAGACACAATGTTAGGAAAAATGAGTAATGTTTATCTCTTGCAGTGCCCAGAGGGAACTCAGCATGGGCACCTGCTAACCAAACAAGAAAGCATCTTCCAGTGGTTTGCTTCATATTACCATGAGGAGTGAAATAGAAACAGGTATGTTGTACGAAATGTGTAATGTGACCAGCACCATATATATATGTATGTATGTATACACACACACACAGTGCCTCACGAAAGTATTCAAACCCCTTCATTTTTTCACATTTTGTTATGTTGCAGCCTTATGTTAAACTGCTTTAAATTACTTTTTTTTTCACATCAATCTACACTCCACACACCATAATGACAAAGCAAATAACAGGTTTTTAACATCTTTGGAAATCTATTAAAGATAAAAAACTTAAATGATTCCATTGCATAAGTATTTAAACCCTTATTTGGGACAGTTGGAATTTAGCTCAGGAGCATTCATTTTGCTTGTAAATGTTACCACACTTTGAGTGACGTTAACCTGCGGCAAATTCAGTTGAATGGGTATGATTTGGAAAGGCACTAAATAAAAGGTCTAACAGCTGAAAATGCGTATTAGAGCAAAGACCAAGCCCTGAGGTCAAAACAACTGATGACCAAGATGCTGGTCAGTCTAGTTGAGCTCCATGATAATATGTGGAGAAAACTACAGAAAGACAAACATCACTGCAACACTCCACCAATCTGGGCTTTATGCCGGTGTGGCCAAACTCAATCCTCTCCTCAGTGAAGACACACAAAAACCCACTTGGAATTTGCAAAAAAGCACCTAAAGGACCGTCAGACTCTAAGAAACAAGATTATCTGGTTTGATGAACCTCAATTCTAAGCATCATGTTTGAAGGAAACCAGCTCTGCTCATCACCTGCAGAGTACCATCCCAAAAGTAAAGTGTGCTGGTAGCAGCCTCATGGTGTGGGGCTGTTTTTCAGTGGCAGAGACTGAGGAACTCGTCAGAGTAGAAGAAAAGCTCAGTGCACCAAAATATAGAGACAGCCTTAATGAAAACCCAGTCCAGAGCATTCAGAACCTCAGACTGGGCAGAAGGTTCACCTTCCAACAGGACAATGACCCTAAGCACACAGCAAGAGTGGCTTATAGACAACTCTGTGAATGTCCGTGAGTGGCCCAGCCACAGTCTGGCCTTGAACCCAATCAAATATTTCTGGAGAAACCTGAAAATGTGCATCTGCCCCATCCAACCTGACAGAGCTTGAGAGGTGAACAGGTGAGGTGAAGAATGGCAGATAATTGCCAAATGCTGATGAGCAAAGCTTGTCGCATCATACCCAAAAACACTTGAGGCTGTAAAGGTTGAGTTAGGGTTTGAATACTTATGCAATCTACTTATCTCAGTTTTTTATTATTATTATTATTATTATTATTTTTTATATAAATTTACAAAGTTGAGACAGTTCTGTTTTTCCTTTGTCATTATGGTGTATGGAGTGTAGATTGATGTGGGAAAAAAAATAATTTAAAGAAGTTAAATTATTAACATAACATAAGGCTGCAACATAAACCGTGAAAAAAATGAAGGGGTTTGAATACTTTCGCAAGGCACTGTGTGTGTGTATATATATGTATTTGAATATCATTGTATGAAATTTTTGAGAACATATAATCTGAAAATTAGCAGTAGTAACCCCATTGAAATGAATGTAATTTAATTAAATTCGTTTGACTTTATAACTCATGATTGCTCAGAAACAGTGCAAATTTATGAAACCTACTTATGTATTTCTAACAAAATAACATAAATATTACTCTGAAATATTTACTCTGACTTTTACAGTCAAATAAAAAAGTGATCAATTTTTCATGCTACAATGGTTTATCAATAGGCGTACATATTCATGTTTAGCAAAATTCAGTCCCAAAAGTGTTTGAGATATGGGGAAAGTTTTCTTACACTATATAACTTCGTAAATAATTTAACAAAAAAGTATTTTTGACACCTAATGGTAATACATACCCAGATCAAAAATGACACATACACAAAATGTATTTTGTAAATGGTTATATCTCTAAACAATTGTAAAAAGGTCTGAAAATAAATAAATAAATGTAAAAAAATATGTATTTTGAAGGTCTTAAAGTACCTGCAAACTTTCATTCCCTTATTAAAAACAATGCAGATTTAAACATTTTTATGGATCTCTTCCAGGTTAAAATGGACCCAAACTTTAAATAAATAAAATTAAATTAATACAATTATTAAGGGGTTAATGTTTTTTAAAAAATGTTTTTTAATGTGTTTTAATGTTTTTCTCTTAAGCTCACCAAGGTTGTATTTAGTTTATTTAAATATATTAAAAACCCTCAATAATTCCAAACATTTGACTGGTAGTGTATACTAATTAGATTACTAATTATTTTTAGATGATAAACCAGTTCAAATACGTATATGCTGCAGATACAGGAAATGTGCTGTGCTTGCTTATGTCTTGCCACAGTGGTAAAAAGCATTTTATATTTCAGAATTATATAAGAATTGATGTGCTTAAGTCCAAACTTTCAATATACTACACTATTATATAGTTCAGTTTTGCTTGTAAAGATTCCCATCTCGGACTGAGGAAGTTATAATTCTGGCAACAAATAAGTGCTGTGTCAAGCGTTGTAGGTAATCGTGTGGAGTATAGTATCATTATAGCTTTCTCTCATCAGCACTGCTGCCAAGGTTCAGATCAAACACGTCTAATAGCTCAGCCTCGATCAGAAGTCGTGGAGAGAGAGACTGTGTGTAAATGAACTGTGATAACACCTTCTATCACAGATGGTTTCTGCAATGGAGCAGACCATATATGCAGCCTGAAGGCAGAAACTGAATTCTCCAGAGCAACAGTTTTGGCCATAAAAATTTCTTCTCAACATGGCTAATGGGAGTCTGTCTGACTGCACATAACCTCTGCCAGACTCTGAGAATGAGCTTTTAACATCTCACACCTGGCACCTTTAAGTACAGGCAGATGGGTATTGCGATTCAATTAAAATGGAAATCTTGTTCAATTAATGTGGTGGAACAAAGGATTTTCCGGCGGTAACAAGAAACTGGGGGCTGCTGATTATCTGAGGCTGTGTTGATGAGCCAGACAATGGATTAACATGGCACGCATTCACAGACACAAAGACAAACAGACACGCACATACATGCACACTGAGTTAGGAGCTCCAGCGCCAAAACGGCTCTGAACTGTTCACACGAACAAATCAGCTGATAAGCCTCAAAATATCATGTGTGCCTGTCGCGTTGGAGCTTAATCATTCAAGAAAACATGAATTTAAATAAACAATTTTAAATACATTTAAATATCTTTATTGTTAATTTATTACTACGATTATGTTTGTTTGTTTCTTTGTTTCTTTACACCACTTCAGCTTCTTGGGCTATTTTCATGACACAAATTGTGCTTGAGTTATTAAATAAATAAAAATAAATAAAGATATTTCACTTTTCCTAAAAATTCTAAAACTTAATTTTGATTTACTAAAAATAAAGTATAATAAATTAGGCATTAGGTCATTAATAAATCAGAACAAAAACAAAATCTGAAACTATATATATATATATATATATATATATATATATATATATATATAGATCAGACACCAGCATTTCTTATATTATCTCACACACACACACACACACACACACACACACATATATATATATATATATATATATAACAAAAATGTATATATATTAGTGCTGTCAAAAAATTAATCGCGATTAATCGCATCCCAAATAAAAATTTTTGTTTACATAATATATGTGTGTATACTGTGTATATTTATTATGTATATATAAATACAAACACATGCATGTATATATTTAAGAAAAACATGTTATATTTATATATTAAATATATTTTTATATAATATAAATTATATGAATATAAATATAAACTTTTAAATACATGTAAATATTTTCAAAATATATACTGTATGCGTGTGTCTTTATATATACAAAATAAATATATACAGAAGACACACATATATTGTGTAAACAAAAACTTTTATTTTGGATGCGATTAATCGCGATTAATCGTTTGACAGCCCTAATATATATATATAATTTTTATATTTAAAAAAAAAATATTTCTTAGTATATTACTCTAAAAAATGTTCAGTATAGATTGAACAGTCAATGAATGAATGAATAAGACCTAAAAACCTAATACAAAAAAAAAAAAACTGATACAAAACCTAAAACTTACAAAATAAATGAAATGATTAAGTGGTTAAATTTATATAAAACATTATAAATATATTTTTCTTAAATATGATAGATAGATAGATAGATAGATAGATAGATAGATAGATAGATCGATAGATAGATAGACAGAGATATGGGGAAAGATTTCTTACACAACTTCATAATTAAGAAAATAATAATAAAGAAACAAGTAAATAAATAAATAATTTTACATTTATTATTGCTAAAGATATGGATTCATATGGACTTGATAATCACTGTTGAGTGGCTGTCTGTTTGACTCTTAAATAAGATCTGTGTTACATTTGTGGTTTGGCTTCCAGGTTTGCCTAAACCGGAACATTTCGAGCTGAAGAATTATTTATTAGTGGCTTTGTCCTGCAACTCATTAGAGAAGTCAATTTAAAAGAGTATGATATCACCACGAGTCTTTGCCATAAGTTAGAAATCTACTTGCTGGAATGACAATTTTCCATCTGTAAAACCCCTCCCTATTAATTTATGTTAAAATATTGACTCAACACAACAATAAATCAATAAAGTTTTGCCTTTGCACTCTTGTGTGTCTAATACTTCAAGTACCACTGACCTTGAATAACTTTGTTGTCCTGTTTTGAATGCATAATTAAAAGAAGACAAGATTAATCGTGTCAGTGTTTATGAAGTAAACCTGGCTGGCAGGACGTTCAAGACTGTGAGCCAGCAGTTTTGGAGCATCTCTGGCACAAAGCTTTTCATCTGCTTGAGAGTCAAATCTGCAGTGCGGCCACTATTTCATATATATCATCCAATAACCAACCTCATCTACACCTTATTTTGTTATTAACAGAGGAATCGCCCACAGTAAATGACACTGTACGTCTGTTTAAAACATAAGATGGCACCAAAGTCATTTTGAGCAAAATACGCAGCCTGAAAAATGTCCTCTCCCTCTCTAATCATACGGGTCTCCATACAGCAGGCTACGCTCGCCCACAGCACATCTTGCTTGAAATGAATCATAATTAAAAACTACAGAGAGTCTCATAAAGCCTTTGCCCTCACAGCAACAAAACATTAAGACAAAGCATCCATTCCTTCTGTGTGCTAATTATAATGGCATATGAGTTTTGCGTATATGTTTATTTCTTTAAAAATCTATTTTGAAATGTATGATTTTCATTGCATTAATTGTTGTTTTGATCTTAGCCACTCACATAATAAGCAAACACACAAGCATCCAAGTGTTCCCACAACTTTCATGAATAATTCACCCTAAAATAAAAATTTGCACGCCATCCAAGATGTTTTTGCATCGGAACAGATTTGGAGAAATTTTGCATTTCATCACTTGCTCACCATTGGAGTGAATGGGTGCCGTCAGAATGAGAGACCAAACAGCTGATAAAAACATCACAGTAATCCATAAATAATCCACACGACTCCAGTCCATCAATTACATCTTGTGAACCAAAAATCTGTGTTTGCAATAAACTAATCCATTATTAAGACATTTTTCAAATTGTTCAAAGTTTGAACCATTGTTTCTGGCTAAAATAGTCCATAACCCATAATTTTGCTTTCTCCAGTAAAAAGAAAGCACTTTTTCTGGAGATGTGCGGATTACTTGTGGATTATTTTGATGTTTTTATCAGATGTTTGGACTATAATTCTGACGGCACCCATTCACTGCAGAGGATCCATTGGTGAGCAAGTGATGTAATGCTAAATTTCAGTTTTTTATTTTTTTTATTTTTGAGTCAACTATTCCTTAAAATGACAGCAACACAGCAATATAACAGGACAATTCACTGTCACAACTAAAACAGCCTGACTGATGCTCTTGTCTAAAGAATGACACTGCAGCTTCCTGCACTCATAAGTGTAACTGCCACTTGAGGCTAACAGTACTCCACACATTTATGAGGATGGATGTGCTGCCTTGGCCAACTATAGAGCATACAGCCACGTCCCGCCACTCACCATCCACAGTTCTCGCAACCATGCTTATATTTTTATTATATGATGCATCTTCACGCATTTGAATGATGCTCTAGACATCTCTTTAAAGGTTGTGAAACCTCTTTGAAACCTATTTAAACTGTATAATGTGACATTTATTCAGTAAGGGGGGAAAAAAATTGAGATGTAGTCTCTTATGCTCACCAAGACTGCATTTAATTCTTCAAAAATACTGTAAAACAGTAACATGTAAAGTATTATTACAATTTAAAAGGACTGTTTTCTATTTTAATATGTTTTAAACGTGATTTATTCATGTGATGCAAAGCTGAACTTTCAGCATCATTACTCCAGTCTTCACATGATCCTTCAGAAATAATTCTAATATGCTGATTTGCTGCTCAAGAAACACTTCTTATTTTTATCTGTTGAAAATAGTTGTTTCTTAACAATTTTTGTGACATTTTTAACATTATTTAATGAATTGAAATTTTAAAAAAAAATGTTTGGAACATTATGGGCCAGATTTACTAAAAAGGGCAAATTAGCATTAAAGCGCAATTCAATAAAAGCGCCGGTGTGAGGGGAAATTCTGCGTGTGATTTACTGACAATGCGCACATTAAAGAACACAGGCACAGCCAGATCATTTCCATAATGACCAGCACAATCTACCAAGAGCAGCGCAAATTACCGCTTGCTTTTTTGGGCGTTAAAAAATAGGCAAATACCAGTAATTTGATTAGCGCAAACGTTAGTAAATCAAGTTGCGTGATTCATTTTAATACTCTCCTCCCATAAATTTTGCGTCTGAAAGGGAAACTCCTACAAATGCAGCGCTAATTCTTCACTGCACATCTTTAGCAAATCCAGACATGACTATTTTAACGCCAAAAGACGGTTTGCGCTGGCGCAAGCTGTTAGTAAGTCTGGCCCTATGGGCCCTATTTTAACGATCTAAGCGCATTGAATAAAGCGCACGGCGCAGGTGCACTTAGGGTGTTTCCGAATCCACTTTTGCTAGAATAACAACGCGAAAACCGTCGGCGCGCCCGAGGCATGTAATCCTTTAATTTTTAATATTTGGCATGTTTGTGTGCTGCTGCGCGTCCCTGTGTGTAATAAGCAAATTGAACGTGCGTTGTGGACCAGCCGAGAGGCACATTTTCTACTAACGAGCTCTTTAAATAACAAAAAATAAAATAAAATAAAAAAAATAATTGTATATATATATATATATATATATATATATATATATATAGCGCCTTTGACTTTATACTTTAGACCAGGTTTGAGTTGGTCTATTTTCAGTTCCTCAGAACAGCAACGCGCCAAAAATACACCTGAACACACCTCTTTTTTTAGACCAGCACGCCCATGGGCGCACGAATGGGCGCAAATGCATTTGCTATTTAAACAACACGGCGCAGGACGGGAAAATGAGAACTGCGTTGGGCTGAAACTAGCAAAAACATTTGCACCGCGCCTTGCGCCGGGTGTATGATAGGGCCCATAGTCTTTAAAGTCACTTTTGATCAATTTAATTCATCCTTTCTGAATAAAAGTTTTAAATCCTTTCTAAAAAAATCTTATTGACATATAATTGATATAATTAAAATATCTTCACTGGTGTTTCACAGCAGAAATTATGCTAGTAATACTTTATTTTACAGTGTCCTTGTTACACATGTACTTAATATGGCAATAACAGTAAGTTATGCATAATTACATGCAAATAACCCTAAACCAAACCCTAAACCCTATAGTATGTACATGTTGTTAAAAGTGTTATTACATGTTAACAAAGACTCCTTAAAATAAAATCTAACCAGAAATACAGGTTTGGAATGACATGATTGTACATAATAACAACTTACATCTAATACACAATAGTGCTTTGTAAAATCGGTTCTAACTTTTAACTTGTGATAACAGTATAATTTTTGCAACAACTTTTAGTATATTTATCCTCCCACTGCTAATGTCAAAGCAGCAATTAAACACAAGCTGCTACAGACACTGCAGTTTGGGCGAGAGTTTAAATCTGGTTCATACCCATCATAAAAACTGCTCGGATAAGAATAATTCAGACATGACATTTTCCTCTCATCCGATAATCCTAATGAATACTTGATAAGCACACACTAGCAACCAAGATGAGGAAAAGAGAGAGAGAGAATGGGTCAGCTTTGGTGCCTCTAGAGAAAAAAAATGGAGATTTGACAGAATCAGAGGAAGCACAGATGAGTCAGAGAAAATGTGAGGAAGCTTCGTCAGCTCAAGTCTACATTGGCTGACTCACTTTTGATGGCTGATATGTGCGTTTCATTTGTTTCTCACACCAGATTCACATGACTAACGCTGCTGATGGCCGCAGGTGCTGGCGGCAACACCTCCAGTGTTCCTGCGGGGTGGCCAAAAGCAAAGTCACTTACCTCCTCTTGAGTGCTTCTGCCTGCGGTGTGACTTATATGTTCCAGTATGAGCTGTGGAAGAGAATGGGTACAATCACTGCTCATTAAACACTGAAGTTACAGTTCACTTCAAGTGTCAAATCATATTCTAGTAGAGAATTAAAGACACCTGTTTGGTTTTTAATCAAGTTTTAATGTAACCAATATTAACACAGTAAAGCACATACAAAACAACCTTTTCTACATGTTTCCATCTACACAGCCTAATGACTGGAAGGCTTACCAGGGCTTGAAAGTGTTCTGATGCTGATTTAAAGGAGCACTGCAATTACCCAAAATATGTTTTTTTACACATTCTACATTCGTTTTCATCCCAAAAACCATAATAACATTATTCCAAATCATGGATTTTCCAAGCTAGGAAACAAGAAACAAGAACTGTTAAAAGAGGATAAAAATTATATTTATTTTATATTTTCTATGTAAAATACAATGTTCATTTTTTTTTTAACGTTTTGTTATGTTGCAGCCTTACGTTAAACCATTGATCTCAAACTCAATTCCTGGAGGGCCGCAGCTCTGCACAGTTTAGCTCCAACCAGCTCCAAATCACACCTGCTTGGAAGTTTCTAGTGATCCTGAAGAGCTTGATTAGCTGGATCAGGTGTGTTTGATTAGGGTTGGAGCTAAACTGTGCAGAGCTGTGGCCCTCCAGGAATTGAGTTTGAGACCAATAAGTTAAACCGTTTTAAATTACTTTTTTTTTCCCACAACAATCTACACTCCACACACCATAATGACAAAGCAAATAACAGGTTTTTAACATCTTTGTAAATTTATTATACATAAAAAACATAAATGATTCCATTGCATAAGTATTCAAACCCTTATCTGGGACAGTTGAAATTTAGCTCAGGAGCATTCATATTGCTTGTAGATGTTACTACACTTTGAGTGAAGTTAACCCGTGGCAAATTCAGCTGAATGGGTATGATTTGGAGCGGCACACACATCTTAATAAAAGGTCTAACAGCTGAAAATGCATAACAGAGCAAAAACCAAGCCCTGAGGTCAAAAGATCTGCCTGTAGAGCTAGAGCTAGAGAAACAGGTTTGCGTCAAGCCACACATCTGGGGAAGTGTTCAGAAAAAATTCTGCTGCATTGAAGGTTCACAGAATCACGTAGCCTTCATTATCCATCATGTAGCCTTCATTATCCATTATCCATAGGTCTCTTCCTAGAGCTGGCCTCCTGGCCAAACTGAGCAACTGATGGAGAAGGGCCTTGTCTAGACTGGTGACCAAGAAGCTGATGGTCACTCTAGTTGAGCTCCATGATTATATATGCAGATGGGAGAAACCTACAGAAGGACAAACATCACTGCAACACTCCACCAATCTGGGCTTTATGTCAGTGTGGCCAGACTCAATCTTCTCCTCAGTGAAGACACACAAAAACCCACTTGGAATTTGCAAAAAAGCACCTAAAGGACCCTCAGACTCTGAGAAACAAGATTCTCTGGTCTGATGAACCTCAGTTCTAAGCATCATGTTTGAAGGAAACCAGCTCTCCTCATCACCTGCAGAGTACCATCCCAAAAGTAAAGTGTGGTGGTAGCAGACTCATGCTGTGGGGCTGTTTTTTAGCGGCAGGGACTCATCAGAGTAGAAGAGAAGCTCAACACAGCAAAATGTAGAGATAGCCTTAATGAAAACCCAGTCCAGAGCATTCAGAACCTCAGACTGGGCAGAAGGTTCACCTTCCAACAGGACAATGACCCTAAACACATAGCAAGAGTGGCTTATAGACAACTCTGTGAATGTCCTTGAGTGGCCCAGCCACAGCCTGGCCTTGAACCCAATCAAATATTTCTGGAGAAAATGTGCATCTGCCCCCATCCAACCTGACAGAGCTTGAGAGGTGAAGAGGTGAGGAGAAGAATGGCAGATAATTGCCAAATGCTGATGAGCAAAGCTTGTCGCATCAAACAAAAAAAGACTTGAGGCTATAAAGGTGCTTCAGCTAAGTCTGAGTTAAGGGTTTGAATACTTATGCAACACACTTATTTCAGATTTTCATTTTTTTTTATAAATTTACAAAGTTGTGACAGTTCTGTTTTTGCTTTGCCATTATGGTGTATGGAGTATAGATTGATGTGGAAAAAAAAAGTTGCAGCCTGATGTTAAACTGCATTAAATTATTTTTTTTTCCACATCAATCTATAGAAATATATATTATATATATATATAAATAAATAAAACACACACACGTAATATATTAATTATATTGTGTAATAATTTGTTTGTATGTATATATATAATAAAAATAGAAAAAATATAATCTTCTTAAAATGTCATTAGTGTCACTTTTTTGCTAATTTAACACATACTTGCCGAAAAATAGCATTACTTTCTTTCTTTAAAAAAAACAACAATAAAACAATAAATAAATAAATAACCCCAAACTTTTGAACACTAGTGTATATTACAAAAGATTTCTAATTTAAATAAATGCTGTTCTTTTTAACCATAGATAGATAGATAGATAGATAGACAGACAGACAGACATTTGAATGATTTTTCACAATATTGCTGTTTTTACTGTATTCATCATGTAAAAAATGCAGCCTTGAGCATAAACATTTTAGTAGGTATCTATTACATATATGTCATATATGTTCTTTGCATGAGCATCACTATATTTTTAAGTTATTTTGCATCAAATTTTTAATATAATACTAGACTTTCTGATTATAGACATATAAAATGTTGACATATAAGGATGACTTTGTTGTCCAAAAGTGGCATTTGAAAGTGGTCAGTAAAGGTCAGAGTAATTCTTTGGGCAGGCCCAATCTCCAGCTGACATCTACATGCATCTCCTGCATCCTCCTGACATGTTTGATTTACATGTGCTGTGGTGAAAGATCTGTTGTAGTACAAATGGTTTAAAACATTATGCAAAGCAAAGCTGCATTCTTCTGTCATAAGTTAAAGTTGTAGAGAATGCCAGGAGCCGCCCACCTCACTGATTTGACTGAGATTCCATCATCCCACACAGGAGAGTAGGAAGCAAAGCACAGAGGGCACGGGCTCTGCAGGGTTATGAATATGGAAATATGGAATACACAGCCGGCTGTTAAAAATAAAAACCTGAAAGTCAAGTTATCATAAAGATGTAGAGAACTTAAAGGAACACATTACACATACACTGTGACAGAACAGATGGAGCTGAAGAATAAAGTACTACTGCCCCCTTGTGGTATTAGAAAGCAGTGGACAAATTATGAATAGCTTAAAGTCTTACTATTACTGACTTTTATAGCAAGTGAACTGTGCATAGCATGCAAACAGCATAATGTACCTCAGATTTTCCACTGTGAAGAACAAGTCATATCTTCTAGAGTTACTGTTAGGTTGGACTGTCAAGGTTTAAGAGTTATGAACAAAATATCACACTTTAATATTTACAGCATGCAATATATATTGTACAGATGCAATTGTCAGTTTCTAGTACTGACAATGTATACACTATGCATGATTCTGTTGATATTTTCTATTTTTTTTCTTGCAAACTTCAAACTTTTATCTAGCAAGGACAATTTATATATTGATCAAAAGTGACAGTATACATTTACAATACAAAATATTTCCATTTCAAATAAACGCTGTTCTTTTGAAGTTTCTATTTATCAGATGCTCCTGGAAAAAACAACAAAAAAAATCAGTTTCCACAAAAATATTAAAAATGTTTCTTGAGCAGCAAATCAGCATATTATAATAATTTCTGATGGATAATGTGACACTGAAGACTGGCTGTTGAAAATCATAGGAATAAATTATATTTAACAATTATATTTAAAAATATATTCAAATAGAAAACAGCTATTATAAATTGTAATAACATTCAACAATATTACTGTTTTTACTGTGTTTTTAATTAAATAAATAGTCTTGGTGAGCAGAAGAGACCTTTTTCAAAAAATTTAAAAAATATAAAAAAAATCTTACTCCAACTTTGGAATGGTAGTATATTTTGTATAATATACAATATGCTAATATTTAATTTCAAACAAAGACTATGTACTTTAGTTGCTTATGACGAAATAACAGATGTAGTGACCAAATATATTTTTTATTTACTTTGAGATAACTTCCACATATCAAAACTGATCAACAAGTATGAAACCTTGAGTTCCATTGAGTTTGAGAAACAAAACACATCTCACCAATCTTTATTTCTGAAAGAGATTCAAAGGGTTTTTCCATAAATACAAAAATAGCATATACAGTACTTCAGTTTAAATGAGATAATACATGTTGCAGGATTAGCATTTTAAATCAAATTATGATTAAATAAAATTATATAGTGAAGGACCGGGGCGATCGGTGTGGAAAGGGAACAGAACTACACACACATATTCTAAAAGCACACTTGGATCACATCCTTTCCATGTGGACTCTTTTTTTTTTAATTACAAAAAATTGATCCCATTATGTGAACCTGATATATCGACAATTGCACAGAGATGACTTCATGCGCTCACCAAAGCACATAAACATTTTCACGAGGAAGTTCTGTTTGAATCTATCACACACTGAACATATGCCTTAACACATACATACTTACGCGCACACACACGAAAGGTCTATTTCGGTTAGCAGAAATTGTTAATAAGGGCACCGTGATCTCAAATGCATCAGTGTATTACAGTTAACCTGATAAGCGATACAACACAGAGTAGGACTGCGCACATTTACACGAGTCATAACCATTAGCCACACTATCCACACCGGCTCTGGTTGATTCGGGAATATTGGACACTTACCAACAGATGGAATTAAGGCAATTACAACACATTAAAAGTGCTTCAGGGCAAATGTTTTTCGTTTTTTAATTGTCATCACATATAAACTGAGGTTATAAATAAACCTGAGGCTAGACCTATATACTTTAAAAGAGACAGTTCAGCCAAAAATCTAAATTCGGTCATTTACTCACCCTCATGAGTAAATAATGGCAGAATTTTAAAGGAACAGTTCACCTAAAAATGAACATTTATTTCTCCTCAGGTCATCTAAGATGTAGATGAGTTTGAGTCTCCATCGTAACAGATTTGGAGAAATTTAGCATGACATCATTTGCTCACCAATGGATCCTCTGCAGTGAATGGGTGCCGTCAGAATTTAAGTCTAAACAGCTGATAATAACATCACAATATTTGTCTAGAACCGTTTTCGCATGTAAATGCCACTTGATCTGTGCACATTTCTCTCCTGATTCAGATTAGACAACTTTTTTTTCCTGGGAAAAGCAATTTTATGGATAGAGACGTCTTGATGGATTTCAAACGCACAGCTTTTTTTTACATTTCACTTCATAATACATTGATAGACTGGAGTTGTGCGAATTACTTGTTTTATCAGCTGTTTGGACACTCATTCTGACGGCACCCATTCACTATAGAGTAAGCAAGTGATGTAATGCTGAATGCCTCCAAATCTGTTCTGCTAAAGATACAATCTCTTCAACATCTTGGATGGCCTAAGGGTGAGTACATTCTCAGTAAATTTTCATTATTGTCTGAACTATTTCTTTAGTTTTTATGTGAACTATCCCTTTATCTTCTCCCTTTGGGAATTTAGAGAGAAAAATAAGAAAGAAAGAAATGTGTCAACAACATTGTCTAAACGAAACGTCTGCCGCTTGGCACCAATCAACCCACTAGCCTATTTACAGTTCCTCAAGCAGCCACACGTGAACATGGCATTAGTCTTCAACACTACTGCAAAGAAATGATGGTGATTGTTTAAAATATCGAAATGGCTGCGTCTGTCGTACGGCTATGCGTTGTGGTGTTGCTGGAGGAAATGAGCATAAGGCATGGGTGAACTGAAAGCACCGGTACACCAGCGTGGGCAGAGCAGTGCTCAACTCTGCCAGGAGATGGCATCAGGCCAGTCTCATTCTTTATACTGCATATTGTGCACTATCCAAATTCTCTCATGTCAAGAGAATGAGCAAGATCCACGGCCAATGTGAAATCTTTTTCCTTTGTATAATTTGCTTGAGAAGAAAATAAGTCCAGATGGAAAAACAAGACCTAGAAGGGCTAAAGCTGTTGCTTAGCCCTTGTTGTGTTTCTATAATGAGAGAAGTCTAACTTGACCTTCCCTCTGGCTGTGATTGATTGTGGCTATCTGCTTGCTGATCAGCTGGAGACATGATGCTGGGCGTGTAAGGGGGCGGGGCATCGCTAATTCCACTGGAATCGTTACCGTCCGGGATGGCGATGCTCAGGGATGCATCGGTGTCGTCATTTTGAGCGTACTCGCTGTACGGTGGAGGCTTCAGGTCATTTGCTGCATAAAACAAATAGGAAAGTGCAGAGGTCATACAAAAGGTTTGAAACGGTGATGCCTGGAGAGTTCAGTTAATTTCATTAAGCAATGTAGTCTATCTATCTAGATTGGGATGTTGTTCCAGGAACATGTTGTACTTAGTGAAATCACGTTCACTATATATATATATATATATATATATATATATATATATTAGTACTCAAAACCTTTCATCAAAGCTGTCCTAAAACCAAAACAATACCCGTTTTTGTCTTTGATTAACTTTTTTTGATCCACTTCAAATGTTGACTACTGTATATACACCAAAATCTTTTTACCACAGTGATAATACAGGTGGCAAATTGTATAAAACATATGGCTAATACTAGCATAAAGAAAAAAAAAACTAACTAAAAACATGAAATGCCACATAAAACTTAAAATGCCTAATGCACAAAAATTACTTAAAACTACTTTAAATATAAATCACATATGTTATGCATTAATTTCTGGGAATGTCCTTTTACCGTTTTCACCATAAATTACTGTATATGTTAACATGCAAAAATCTGACAGTATTTTACAGTAAAATTACATATAATGCACAATTTTTCACTGTATTATGTTAAGGTAACTTGCAGTTAAACAGTTTTTAGTGTAGCAATTTTACTACACTTAAAAAAAATGTTTATGCTAGATGAAGAGATATTAGAACACAAACATATATTTTTAGAGAGTTAATTAAAGCTGATAAGTAAATTATTAAAAAAAAAGAAAAATACCACTAATAATGCTAGCCACAAACCTTTAGCTACCATCTGCAGAACCAAACCTTCCAATGACTCAACAATTTAGCATGCATGCTAAATAGCAAGGTCATTCTTAAAAAAAAAATTACATAATTTCCTGTTTCATGCTGCAGGCCACTGCAAACTATAAATGTCTCATTTGGTCTTAAGCAGCAAACAAATGCAAATGTTGCCAAATATTTCCATGGAACAGGCGACAAACTACATGCAAAGCTTTTTGGGAAAGATGGGGGTTTTCCATCTCCACTCAAATATCAAGAAACGTTGAAAATGCTGAATGATGTGGCAATGAAGGTTGGCAAAAACCACATCCTGCACTGGAGATATTATCTTTCACTCTTCTAGGTCAAAGGAAACAGTATATGCATGTGTTGCATCTCCAACCTCACGTATGGTTCTTGGGGTTCTTTTAGACACAGATCTACTTGCTGAAATCTGGTGTTCATAAACTCACAAGACACTGTTAGAGAGCACAAATGGAAAGGGAAAAGGGGGAAATGCAAAAGAAAGATACAGAAAAATGGAGCTGTGAGCCAGAATCTGCCGTTTGCTGCCAATCCACACAAGCACCAGAAGATTTCCTTCTCTGCTGCTGAATGAACAATCAGTCTCAGCACAGAAACTGAAGTAAACCTGACGCACAGAGCCTTGATTGCCAAATTCATTTCAACCTTTTCCATGTTTTAATGTCAATATCTGGCAGCTGGTGTACATAAACGTCCTTCTCAACATGTCAGTTATGAAACCTGCCAATTAAGAAGCATTGGTCTAATTTGGAATGGCTGATGTCCCCAGGCCCACTCTCCAACTGTTGTTCCCTCTTGTCATAAAATTGTCCCTGTTAACCATTTACAGAACAGCAGAGTGGGCGAAAGCACGAGACTTTCCCTAGAGATGTAATGTGACTGAGATGTGAAGTATTTACTGTTAATATAACCCTACTGTTAATATAACCCTCCTCATACCATATATGTATAAATTCTTGGCGATTTTCCTGTAAACAAAGCTAGCATTACTGTATTAAGCTTCTCATGGAGGAATGAACTAAGACTGTGACACACGAGAGAGCATCAGTGCAAGAGCTCATAGTTCAACAAACATTTAATCATTTACATTCCAGCTGCGCTCTGAGCGATCACTTGGAAAGGCACTTTCAGAGATAATTTTAAGTGCAACACAGTCTACATGTATGCTTCAAACTGTATCAGGATTTGCCATATACACAGAGAGCTAAAAATAAAGCCACATCCATCCTCCAAACACAAATCATGTGCAACTAGAAAATGATTAGCAGACAAATTCCTATGTTTTGGTTTATGGTTAACTTTTTCGCAACACCTCATTGACCAAAAAAATTTTTAACAGCACAGAATGGTTTCATTAAGGCTTATCCTCAAACCCAGCAAATAAAATATTCTGTTTTGTATGCAAGGAATATTTCTAAGAATTGAAGACACATACAGTACAGTGCGAAAGTCTGGTTTCAAGCCAGTTTTTTCTATCTTTTGCTGTAGTGTGTCAAATATCAGTTTATATTTCCAAACATTCCTTTTGCCATTAATTGTAATAATCGAGTTTTTGTTTGCACAAGGAGTCTGACAACAGCCAGTGCTCCACACAGAGATCTGGTCTCATCATCATCCAGTCCGTCTGGAATGACATGAAGAAACAGAACAAACTGAGACAGACTAAATCCAGAAGAACTGTGGCAATGTCTCCAAGACTCTTGAAGAAACCTACCTGCAAAGCTACCTGAAAAAATATGCACAAGTGTAACCAGGAAAAGAAGCGGTTTTAAATGCAAAGGGTAGTCACACCAAATGTTGATTTAATTTAGTTAATAGAAGTTAATTGATAAAGAAAAAAAAAAATGACATTATTTTTTGACGGCATCCTCATTTTACAGCATTTTTACACAAGTGCCTAAAACTGTTAACAGTACTGTAGCTTTGCAGGTAGGTTTCTTGAAGCATCTTGGAGACATTGCCATAGTTCTTCTGGATTTAGTCTGATTTAGTCAGTTTGTTCTGTTTTTGTTTCATGTCATTCCAGACGGACTGGATGATGTTGATGAGATCAGGGCCTGTATTTATCAAGCCTCTAAGAATTACTCTCAAGAACACTGCTAAGAATTGACTTAAGTGTAGAAAAATTCTTGGCTCAAAGCTGTACTTAAAAGTTAGTTAGCAAGCATCGCAGTCATAATTTAAGTGAAGTGTAGGACTAAATCTTAAGTGTCAGCCTTAGAGATGATTCACGACACTTTGCTGTGCCACAAACGGGATTTTGGACGACGACATACACATGGACCAATCACTGAATAGATTTCCTTATTTAAGAATATTCCCATATAAATTCACATTGAATGGTTAAATTCCTAATAGGAGTTTACATTCAACACACATTTGACAATAAAGAATTTTCAAGAGAGTACATTATAGCAAGGAAACAAAGCATCATCACAACTTAGTTTAGGGTTCTGCCGATAGATGATAGTATAGTGTATCGATGATAGTTAGAGATAACGCCTGTTGCTGATGCCTTTGATTATTATTATCCATCAAATATATAGGCGCCTATCTTTACTGATGCAGCGCGGAGAGCTGCTTCAGAAACTTGCCGCGGCTCGGCTGGTGAGTGGCCGCGATCAGCTCCGGTGGCCGTGTCGGAGCCGTAACGCGCCACAGACTTGTGCTGTGTAAATAAAGGATAAGAGATTATCATCATAGAGTGTAGGTAGCTTCACTGATTATAACGTGAGTGTTTTTTAAAGAGAATTCAATACTCGTCAGTTATGATGTTCTTTGGTAATGTAAATGTTCTTTACTCATTTTGAATAACTGAGGAAATGTAACCGTTTGATTAACTGTTCGTCGTCAAACATTTCAAGAACATTCTTCCTCTCCTGAAAGTTTCGCTCACGTCTCTGTCTCCTCAGTGCCATCACAAGCCCCTACTGGCAACTCCTAACCACTTGAGAGACCTCTCGAGCTGTCTTAAATAACTGGGAGAGTAAGAGTGATTCTTAGCTTTAAGATATTTGATAACTTGCTTTTATACTTAAGTTTGAAAGTAGGAGTAAATTTCATGAATTCTCAGCACTTAAGAATAAAATGGCACTTTGAAAAGCTTGATAAATACGGGCCCAGATCTCTGTGTGGAGCACTGGCTGTTGTCAGACTCCTTGTGCAAACAAAAACTCGATTATTGCAATTAATGGCAAAAGGAATGTTTGGAAATATAAACTGATTTTTCCTACAGACACAATACAACAAAAGATAGAAATAACTGACTTAAAACCATTTTTTAGCTGGTGAAAATTAGAACACTATGCAAATATGTAGGCTAATAACCTAATGATAGTATTTTTTAAGAAATATATACACAGTATATATATATATATATATATATATATATATATATATATATGTGTGTGTGTATGTATGTATGTATGTATATATATATATACACACACACATCTTAAAAATACTATCATTAGGTTATTAGCCTACATATTTGCATAAAAATATTTTGGTATTTTATATAAATACTACTAATTTTCTCTATTTCTCTAAATGACTATTTCTCTGTTGCATTTCCTCAACAGACAACAACATATCACTTAGAGAAAAATATCTTTTTTGCAAAAGAAATTCATACTACCTTAAAAGAATCTGATAAAATACAATTGATAATTACAAAATAAATAGCCTAAAGTTCCTCATTTGATACATTTTTGAAATTGTATATATGGTTTCAGAAAAATTCACAAAAAAAAAAAAAAAAAAAAAACATTTAAAAAAAACAAATGTTAATTGTTGGGTCCTGGTGTTCCAACCAAAGCTTATTAATTTTCTTAATAATCTTGAAATGAATTATTTCTGTCCCAGTGCAGACTGGGGTGTACCGTACAGTGAGTCAGTCTTACCTCCAGACACGGCCTCATATGGAGGAGGCATGTCCAGATGAGAAAGCGAGGATGATGGTGGAAGAGAGGCGGAGGGTTCGCCCACCGAGCCGTCGTCCTGAACTCCGTACCAACTGGGCCAGATTGATGTCTGTAGAGCAGAGCAGCAGTGGGAGTTAAACACCCACAATCAGACGGGAATCAAACATATTACACACAAAAACCTTCTGAGTTCTTCTGTTAAAGACAACTTTAAATACATGTGGCAGCGAAACCAGATCCAGTCGATGCTTGCTATTAAATGGTGGAATTGTGCAATCACTTGCCCAGGCCTACATACTTGTTTATTACTTACAAGACCTTGGAGTCTCAGTTTTTCTGGCAAACACAATATTATCTCAGTTTCAGTAAGGATATGAGACACTTTTTTTGTGTGTCATATGCAGGCAGATTCATGAAAATCTGCTTAAAGAGAAAGTCATCTTCTAGGTTAGATCTTAATGTACTGGTATTTCCCTTTTTGATTATGCTCAGCAAAGCAGTTTGTTTAGCATTAAACAAGTTACCGCATAACTATTGTAATAAATCAGCACGAGGCAAAATGCATTATAAAACTACTGTACGAACAACAAAACGACTACTGGCATGTGAACGTGCAAGAAAGCCAAAAGTTTATCATGTCTCTGAACTGTTTGCTGTCAAACTGAGTGCATTTCCTGTGTGGGGAGCTACAGGCAGCTAGTGTTTCTAAAAATAGGCCTATATATCATTCTCTCTACTTCTGAAGAGACTGCTGTTAAATTCCTGCATAATTTAGAACATTTTTTAGGCATATATCCAATAAAAATTCAGTTTGAAAAAGTATGATGGCTAATAAATATATAGCAAAAACAGATGTCAGTCTATTTTTATCCAAAATATCCAGTGAAATATTAAAATAGAAACCCTACTTGAATAGCAAAGCTCTTTGACTTGATATAGTCTTCAATACTTGTGCTACAAATTGCTTCCAGATGCTTTTCTGAACATAAGACTCTTTCTTTCAGAAACAAAGGGCTTTTTCTGAATTTAAAAAGCAGTGTTACAGCTTCAAAACACTTTAGAGCTACAGAGAAAACACATTTCAAACTCTTTTAAAGAAACCCCATTTATAATAGTCATAGATACTATAACTTGATTGTGAGGATGAATACGCTTTAGTCAAACTGCCAAAAAACAAAAAACAAACAATAACATTCCTAAAAGGTTTTGTCGGCCCTGTCACAGCCCTCAGCTCTGGGCCCCATTCTTGATCCATCTAGTCTGCTTCTTCAGGGTTTTTCACAGGCACCGGTTAGTTTTGACAAGTGCTGAGCACCAACAAGAGAAATGATTCTCTAAAACAGAAGAGCTCACGCATTTTAGTGGCCTGTGCAAGTCACACGCACTCGAGAACTGACACTCCTGCCCTCGGTTTGGTTTAACAGCTCCTTGTTGTAGCTTTGAGCTTAGAGAGTGAAACGTTTTAAAGATGAGTCAAAAAAAATGCAAAGCACCAAGGTCAACAATGCTGTTGTGAAACAGTAAAAGTTCACCAAAACCTTCCCTGTAGGTGAATGACACAGACAGAACATGCACTCGTGCTGAAAATGTCAACTGCAAAATTTCCACCGAATGCAGACTTTCATTCAGTTTGAAAACCGACTAAACTGAAACCTGCAAGCAGATGCATATTTCCTGTATTCAGATATTAAAGATTCCGTCTTCCATCTTAGAGTAAGATGCTGTTTAAGATCTATTTTGGGTGATCCAATCACAAGTAGACAGTGTTAAATGTCAACAGGGTCCAAATCATTTAAGCCACCTTCAAAAATGCATAACCACTTCACATTAATAGTGTAAAAGCTGTCTGTCCCTAATGCATCTCGGACAACAGTGAAGGACCTGTCAATCGCCACTAAAACAGGGGTTTTTAAACTTTTAAACAAACAAGCAAACACAAATTTGGTTTTAAAATTTGAAAAATGTAGAATTTGGAATTTTATTTGTTCAAAAATCCAGTTATGAAAAGTAATATTGTGAAATATTATTACAATAAAAAACTGTACCTTATTTTAATATATTTTAAAATGCAATTAAATCTTGCGATTCCTGTGATTTTCAGTAGCCATTACTAGTCTTTAGTGTCACATGATCCTTCAGAAATCATATTATGCTGACTTTTGGTGGTTAAAGAAATATTTTTTTTATTATGAATGTTGAAAACTTTTGTGCTGCTTAATATTAATGTGCAAATATTTTTCAGGAATCTTTGATGAATAGAAAGTTCAAAAGAACATGGATATAAATGCCTTTACAGTTATTTTTTAATGTGACAATTTATTCATCTTTGCTGAATAAAAGTATTTATTTAATTTAAAAAAAAAAAAAAAAAAAAAAAAATCTAATGAACCCTAAACTTTTGAATGGTAGTGTACATATACAGTATAGTATTATATAGTATAGTATAGTATATGATGACATTAACAGTTTAAAACTCAAAACTACAAAAATAATCAGAGAGAATAAGACAAACTAATATTTATTTTGGTGTAATCTAAGTGTGTCTATACTGACTGAACAGTGATGAGGGTAATACCAAGTGGATTTAAATCCATTTTAGTGCTTAATCACGACATCCTTTCCCCCCTACGAGTGCTTAAACAAGAGGAAAAAGATTTGTCTATCAGTTTATATCAGTCTCTCTGCCATTTGCCTAGTCAAATCTTCTGTGAAATGCCACTTGAAGTCAACAGAAGATACCATAACATATTACACTTCAGTCTATCTTATTGTCTTGCTGAATGTACAATGAGACCCACACTGTACTGCACAGGAAGCTAAACTATGTCATGTTTCCAAACAGCGATTATATCAGCAGCGGCTGACGCAAGCCAAGCCGGCCACACCTTGAAAAAAAAGCATCTGATTGGACTAAACTTGTAGTTTACTCACATTTTGTCTCTCACAGATCTGGTGCAGGTAGGCCCGTCCTCCAACAATGACGATCTGAGCATTTCGGGGATTGCTGAGGTACGCAGCCAGCTGTCTTTGCCTTGAGCGATACCAGCAGATGTAGAAGAAGATCTTAATCATAATAAATATTATGACGACTCTAAAACAAGATAAAGAACAAGTTCAAAGTCTCAAAAACACAAGCATGACTTGATATGATTACGTCACGTTGCCTGATACATGTCATAAACAAAATGACTAACTAAAATAAACGGAATCAAAGCTGATATAATGTAACTGTAATCACATCAAAACTTACATGTACCAGTACAGCTCCATGCTTCTCACCAGTTGGTATCAATTACCATAATCAGCTTCCAAGCTGTCAAACTGAAACAAGAACCAATAACAGAGTTTGGCAAGATCTGCAAAGGAAAATGTCAATTTGAGATCTAGGCAATCTTGATTTACTCATGATTATAATAATCATCCAACCCACATACGAATAATCACTCAAACTGTCAACTGATCTCATGTTTAAAGCAGCTCAGATTCTTACAGTCACACTAGAAACATTTATAACAGACTTTATTTTAAATATATTGTGTAAAAAAACAGGGTTGGATTACTGTTATATAAACAGAAAACTAAAAACAAACTCTCACAAGCACACGTTAGTTCGCCTACATAAACACACAAAGCACGGGGACATCATCCCTTTAAATACATTCATAGAGCTTTTTCTACTTATAATATTAGCATAACTTGTCATAAAGAAAAGCAGCTCACCTTGTAAACGCGTTTTAAGTAGCGTTATAATCCAGCTTTAGACAGCTAACGAAGCATCTGCTCCTCATAAACACAAGAGGAAGTCGCTTTGCTAACGGGCTACAAAATGTTTACCTTCATAAAATACAAACACCGACACTTAGGTGTAATTTTTCCGAGCAGCTCGGCTTCACTGGCTGCCTTTAGGCCGAGCGTGGCTCCTTGCTCTGTTAGTAAACGCTAATACTCGAGAGCCTCAAAGGGCTTCCGAGAAATCTTGAGGGCTGTGTGTTTTTTCCATGAGCAAACGGAGGAGGTTTTGTTGTAGTTCTTCTGTTGTCTCGCAAAGCGTCTGCACTTCCGTGGAGTCATGGGAGAAGAACGTCAAATTAAAAGTCTTTCATCGTTTATTACGTTTTTTGTTGTTTGTAATTTAATCATGTAGATGTAAATGTAAACATTATTATTATTGTAATTATTTCTGTAAGTTTAAAACGCAGATGCTACGAACGACCTTGCAAGCGACCACAGAGTAGCTATATATTTTATGTTATGTATTTAATGTTTTTATATAATCTTAAATATCATTCATATGATTCATATGTTAAGAAATAGAAACAAACCGCCACCTACGGGGCACAAGAAGCGTTAAATTCATAACTAGAAGTTGATACATGTATGTTATTTTCTCATATTGCATGTCCAAAAATTTGGGACATTAAAAACGTTTAAACTTACATACTACTTGTATATGCAAAATTACAGGTCAATTTAGTTACATATTTGTCAGTTACGTATTTTTGGCATTATTGGTCTAGTTGCTAATTTTCTTTTTGCCATTTATTCCTCTTCTGTATAACAATGACAGCATATTTTAATACACTTTTCACTAAATTAAAAAAAAGAAAGAAATATAAACTTAGTATAGATGAATTTACATTGCATTAATGTTTCAGGCAACTCTGGCAAAGGAAGAACAACAGACCATTTACAATAAAGGTATCAAATTTCTTTATTAACTTATATTCCAGTTACAGTAAAGTGAATAAAACTGCTTTTCTACATCAATTTTAGAATTGATCTTTATTTCAAAGCACAGATTTTATAATAAAAACATGCAAATACTTGTATAAAAGTACACAGTGCTCTCGTGTCCAAGTATCTAGATCATCACAAGTTTATGCAGACTAATCTGTGGAAGATCAATACAACAAAATTCAAGCTTGATTAATCCGATCTGATGCTACTGAAATTCCCAATACTGCATAACACTGTTAAAACTCATTTTATCTGTTGTCTTCAATGACAATTGTCCTCCTTGGATATGTGTCTATGTCTACAAAGATATACCTGAATTCATATTTTCCAGTCTCGGGATTCTGTTGGACAGAAGAAGCAGTTTGTCATATATTGTCAACATGAATCTACCATAACCATATTAATTGAGATGTTCTACTGTACCTCCTTTGATTCAGAATGAACAGTTCCCCGTAACCCTGGTTCAGATCCCTCAATGTAAAATTTCAGCCGCATGTACTTGAGTCCATCCTTCATGTACTCAACATGACTGAAGGAAAAAAATCTTGTTAAGCATATGTGAGGTTTAACGTAAGTGTTTGTATTTACATTTACATTTACATTTATTCATTTAGCTGACGCTTTTATCCAAAGCGACTTACAATTGCTATATATGTCAGAGGTCGCACGCCTCTGGAGCAACTAGGGGTTAAGTGTCTTGCTCAGGGACACATTGGTGTCACACAGTGGATTCGAACCCGGGTCTCTCACACCAAAGGCATGTGTCTTATCCACTGCGCCATCCCACCCCTTTTTACTGATTAATTAATATACTATTTTTACTGATTAATTAATATACTATTTACTGATATTCTAAATTTTACCTGACTTGCTGTCTTCTTCCACGCCGACTGGTCTCGCCATAACCTTTGATGGGCTCTCCAAAAGCTCCAGTTACCTTTACATAGAGCAAATACCTGATTTACTCAGGCTTTTAACATATTTGGTTTGTATGTTGTAATAGTTTATAATAAATGAATCACCATATGCTGACCTCTGGGTGAGATCTGCACCTTTCGAAAGCTTTTCCATAAATTTTGCTTGGGCTTGAAGATGAAAACAGCTCTTGAAAGACCACATACAGCAGTCCACCTAATAAGAATGACAACCAAATCATTTATTACACTCTTAAACTTATACAATTTAATTTAATATTCTTTAATTAAACTGTACGGTTATAACATCATCAAATGGATGTTTCAACTAGAGCCGGATCATGGTCCCATAAGACGTCTTTGGATCAGTGTTGTTAATGTCAACTAAAACTATTAAAATTAATTTTGGTAATTCAAATAAAGCTAAAATAAAATAAAATATAAATATTAAAAATTGTTAACTAACTAAAATAAGTTTTAGTACTAAAATCACTAAAACTGAAATAAAAATAAATGAAAGCTAAGTAGAAATACTAAAAAACAAAAACAAAAAAAAAAGACAAAAATTACTTGAATTAAAATTAAAATAACTTGAAAAAAAAATCTAGTTCTAGTAAAAGTAGTACATAAATAATAAAATAAACCCAATCATCATTATTAGGAAATGCATTTTGGTGCCTAAAAGCTCTGGTGCTCTTCCTGCATGCTATGAGTCCCGGGCCCCGGAGGCCCCTTGCAGTCTGTGGCCTGATGGTCCACAATCCAGCCCTAGTTCATGCCAAATCAAACTTGTCATGTCACCTGTTACACCAAGTCCAATGAGCACCACAATCAAATAGGTGAAATCTTTGCCAGCTTGTTTGACTGTTGAGGAAAGACAAAACAGAATCAGACATTTATATACTGAATAGCTATAATGAATCTATAGCTATAACTACTATAAAAACATAAAAGATATATAGCTAGGATCAACTAATAACTAACACTGAGCAGCATATTTGTACAGTAATTATTCATATTTGTTAATGCTACTTTGTCAGCTCTGATCCATTAAATAGTATTAACAGCCACTTTTTGTTTTTAATAGTGTATCAATAAGTGTTGAAATTAACAATAACTATAATTAATAAATGTTTTAAAATATTTCAATTGTTAGTTCATGTTAGCTGTAGTAGTTAACTAATGTTAACAAATGGAATCGTTTGTAAAGTGTAGTTTGAGAATAATTTTGTTTCAATACTTTTTTTCTAGTGGCAGTGGTTGGTAATACCGATTCCTAGCCCTAACTACGGTATTTCAGCGGAAACTATGTTCACTGTGGTAATTTTCTATGCTGCACGTAACGTACCTTTCTGTGCCGGGCTTGGAGGTGTGTGTGAACTTCTGGAAACTGACACCTGGTCAGTGTCCTTCTGCCCATCGTTCTTACTACAGAAATGAAGTCCTGTGTAAAGCGAGCGAGTGTAATGAAATGTCCACTTGGACGCAGGACATCCGTTTGTTTGTAAAACAGGTCGTTGTGTGTGTAAAGCTGAAATCTGTTGAGGTAATCTGACATGCACACGTTTTAATATGTGCTGCACACAATTTGTCGTTCTTCCGATTCTGAATACTGAATACATCTTGATTCCTTTTAGTATAAATTCTCTGTCTAAACAGTTAATCTTAACAATATACCATGTACAACTTTAAATAACATGCTTTTAATGTTGACTTTCACATGTCTTCTTATCGTTTAACAGGTAGTCATTTTGAACTGGATGCCAATTAGTTGCTGGCTTCACGCCTTTTGCCTTCATTTTTCAAAATAAAAGTACCGATTGACGTAAAGAGGCGGCTTAGAATTTTAGCACTGGACTCTCATGGTAGTAAAATATTTAACTGTAACACAAACACAAAAACATTTTTACAATATTTAAAGAGGCTGCATTTTAAAATTCTAGAAACCACATATAATTACAATAATGCAAACAGAATAAAACGTTTTAGAAAGGTTGTGTAAAACGTAGTTTGGTCTTCAGAAACGTCTTTTTCTTTCTTTCTTTCTTTCTTTCTTTCTTTCTTTCTTTCTTTCTTTCTTTCTTTTTCTTCCTGTCTTAAATACAATGACAAAACTGGTCCAAACTACACATTTTTATCTCTGTTTTATAACATAATCTGAACTTTTGAAAGTTTCTAAAACAGTAAAAAAACAAAACAAATATATATATATATATATATATATATATATATATATATATATATATATATATATATATATACTGAAATACAATCATTGGGTAACATTATAAAATTTTAGGAATATTATTTGTCTACTTTGAACAACCTTAAATGCCAAATCTCTGCCAGTAACTTCATTACTTTTTTGGAATTAAATAGGCTAGTCATAGTATTCTTACTATTGTAGTATATTGTGAATGAAAGTCAATAAATGAAATATGTTATGTTTTCATGTTGTAAAGATACTTTTTTGTGTGTCTCTTTTGCATTGTATTACATACACGGCATCTTCATTTTTGTAAATGATTATTAGCAAATATTTTCTAATATTTTCTCTCTCATTTTTGCAATGCTATTTTCATTATTCAGATGTTACAGAGCCTAGGAACATCCTTGATTTATTTGATATCTTTATTCCATAATATGCTACATTTTGTTTCAAGTCCAATTTCCATTCATCTATGAAAGTATCCATGACATAGACTATTATTTTTCGTATTTGTAATCAATGTATACATAACACTACTTTCTTACCAGCTAACACATGCCTCAAACTCAAAGTAGTCCAACAGAATAGGTTTGTATCACTTTATTTAAAACAATCTGTCCAGCATAAATCAAATATATTAATGAAATATGTTGTCAAATTAATAGGTTTGTCAAATCATAAGTAGAAGGGAAATGAACTGACATGGTGTGCATCTTGATACCAATTCATTGAAAATCTTGCTTGGTACACTTATATTTTACTGTATGCATAGACATAACCATAATTGACCTTAATGTTGAACATTAAGAGAATAAGTCTTGTGTTTAAACATCTTGAGATGCTAGTCAGAGACATCTAACTAGCTAATAGTCACAGTAAAATCACCCCTGTAAAAGGAGGATTTCAAACTACACCTGCTGGTTCAAGTATCGCCACCGTATGGTTTGAGAACATTTTAAAGGTCTTGAACTATGTTTCTCGCAAAGTAAAAACGTTATGCATCTACTTAGGACATTACAGTTCGTATTGAAAAATAATTTGAGCATTACAATCATCAAATCAGAGGAAACAAAAACATGTCTCATATTCCACTGAATGAAAAATGTACATCAGTTTGTATATTCAGTTTCAGTCCAGTCTAAAAAATTTTTAGTCCCCAAGAGCTTCACAGTATCAGCTACTTTTAGAAGAGTTGGTGTCAAGATATTCCCCATCAAACTCTAAAAATGGACAAAGTGGCAAGTTGTCACAAAGTTCTTTGAGGCTGTTTCCACAAGATGTCAGTCAGGAGGTGTAGGGTATGATGTAACAGCCTGCAAAGAAATGAACAGACTATTAAACTTCACATTTGAAAATGGATTTCATTCACATTTCATATTCATCTTTAAAAGAATAGTCTCGTCGCTGACGTGTTGATATTTACATTACTGTTCAAAAGTTCGTGGCCAGACTGGTAAGATTTATGGAAAATTCTCTTATTCTCACCAAGGCTGCATTTATTTGATCAAGTTTAATCAGTAATTGCAAATTAAAATGTGTTTGGTTATATTTATAATATATTCTGTATATTTTAAAATGTAATGTAAAGCTGAATTTTCAGTCTTTAGTGTCACATGATCATTTATAAATCGTTCTAATGCTGATTTTGTGCTCAAGAAATATTTCTTCTCATTTTAAATGTCTGTACTGTCAGTTTTGATCAATTTAACGCATCCTTGCTGAATACAAGTTAATTTCTTCCATTTCAAACTTCAGTTTTAGTGCTTCAGAAAAAGGTTCAAATACGTGGAAGCTTGCTTCTGGCATGGGTTAAAAACATTGAAAAAAATCTAAGCTGAGATATAAACTAAGCAGTGACCAATAAATAAATAAATAAATAAATCAATAAATAATACAATTACTGAGAAAAAAAAGTCAGAATTGTGAGTCCAAATTGACCTAAAGAACAACAACTGAAAGAGTTTACATTATTTCAAATAAATTAATAAATAAATAAATGCATACATACATAAATAAATAAATAAATAAAATGTGTAAAAGAAAGATCCCATAATTTAATTTAATCATAGATGGTATATTATAAATTTTATGATTTATCTAATTATTATGATTAACTCAGTATTATGAGATATAAATTCATAATTCTGAGAGAAAAAAAGTCCCACCATGGAATAAAAAAAATAAAAAATAAAAAAGTAATCGCAATTTCTTCTTCTTTTTTTTTTTTTTTAGAATTATGAGTAGTTTATATCTCACAATACCGAGTTAATATTGGGATTTTTTTTTTTTTTTTAACGGTGAGAAAATTCTGAATTGTGAGATAATTTCACAATTATTATCTTTTGCTATTTTAAAACTTGTATTTAAAGTGTATGCAACACATAAAATGACATTTTAAAGTATAAAACATTTCAAATATACAACATCAAAATTAAAAAGCTGGAACAAACCTTTTGTGCCCTCCACTTCAGATGACATTTTGTCTACATATAATAAAAAGTGTAAATTCACCCATTAATTCATCAAAAGCATTTATTTTCCTTTGTTTATATAGTTTAAATTCAAAAACAAAAATGTCAAGACAATGGGCAGACAGACAGAAACACTGACAATTCATTTCAATTAATATGGTGACTTTAGTTTAAAAATAGAGATTGAAAAAATTTGAAATACTGTGTGTGTGTGTTAGAGAGAGAGAGAGAGAGAGAGAGAGAGATGTTTTAGGGTCATTCCACAAAATCGGTGCCTTTTGCATCCCTAAGAAATAATCAAACATAAAATTAATTGACAAATTAACAAATAAATTTCCGATTTAAAAACATAACAATACTATATTCTTTAATGAATATTACATAAAAAAAGTCAATTAAATATTATTTTAAATAATTTAAATAGCATTTATGCTGATAAGGGTAAGGTTTTTGGCCTGTCCTTTACTATAATTTTTCTTTTTCAGCAGGACATTTAATTTGCAAAATGAAGGCAAATGATATAAAAATTACATTTGCATATTGTTCTAAATACAGTCTCATTGTCGTCATGAAATGTCAATACTGTTACCATTTTAAAAATGTAAATGTAAACAATTATTACATTTAATATAATCGATATCTACAAGTAACGCCCTTTCAAAGTGTACAACGTGTTTTTGTGAACTTGACTATTAGCTAACAATTAGCAAATTTGTTTGAAATCGTCAAGCCTGTTACTGTTACTTTTTAGAGTAAAAGGTTTTGACATGTGGGTAACAGGGATGACATAGATTAGGCTTCACCCTGTTTTTAAAGGTCGTCTGTGTAAAATTCAAACATTTTAAATTATTGATCTAATGCCTATATCATTCAGTTGCATATGAGCATCAGCTACATTTTTAGTTAGTATTGTTACTATTAGTATTGTTGTTGTTAATGACCAGGATAGGATGATCTGTCTCGATAAAACTCTTTTTTTTTTCTCCATAACTCATTGTCAATAATGCATCCATGTGAATTCAATTACAAACAAGAGCAGCAAGGTGACTGCAGACTCTCACCCCAGAAAGTGAAACCAAATTTCAGCATCAAGATCTCGGTCTGATTTCAGATGATCACAGAAAGACCATGATCTGATCATCGTCCTTGGCTAATAATTGAACCAGATCAGTATGTTTTGTATATTTTAAGTTCTGTGAGGGGACACAGACAAACAGATGGACACATTATCTAATTGCAATACCCTTAAGACATTCGATCTCTTAGAAACGTAATGTGCGAAATCAACAATGAACTGAAAAACTGACTTTACTATGCCAAGTAAGTGCAAAACAATGCAATTTAAAATGGTAAAACTTTACAGTAATGTAAACAAATATGTGCAGTCTGCTGAAGAATGTGTGTACTGTCATCCCTGTTACTCTGTCAATCCTGCTTCTGTCATCAATTTCATAAAAATGGTAAGAATGATATTTGATACAACCTTACAGGTTTTTCCATTGTGACTTTAACTATACTATATTGCCAAAAGTATTGGGTCGCCCCCTTCTAATGAACAGGTTTGACTACTTTAGTAATTTCTATGAGTACAAATTTTAATGTTAAAGCATATAATGATATTCTAGGAAATTGTGTGCTTCTAATATTATATCACCAAACATCAATGACTTGTACATACACTATATAGACAAAAGTATTGGGACACCCCCTTCTTTAAAACAGAAAAATGCACTTCTAAATCTGTGACAACAACAATGGGAACATAATTCATGTATTTAAAAATTGTATTTCCATCTCTGTTGCAACAGTTTTGGAAGTGTCTAAAATGACTGTACCCATATGTACAAGTCACTGGTGTTTGGTGATGAGTTTTTGGCTCAAGGTCTGCATTTACAGTCACACCAGAGGTGTTAAACTGGGATTAGGACTTGGTTTCATGCAGACCAGTCAAGTTCTTCCACACTGACTGAATCAATCATTTTCTTTTTGAACCTTGCCTTATACACAGAGGCATTGTCATGTTAGAATAGAAAAGGGTCCTGTCCAAACTCTTGCTATAAAATTAGAAGCACACAATTCCCTAGAACATCATTATATGCTTTAACATTAAGATTTGTACTCATAGAAATTACTAAAGTAGTCAAACCTGTTCATTAGAAGGGGGCGACCCAATACTTTTGGCAATATAGTGTATATTTTATTTTGGACAAAGCCCAACATCTCTCTTTTTTAACATCTCTTGTAAAAATATATTTTTTTCTTAATTCAAATGTGGTCACCCTCCAAAATTAGGATGTTCTTGGTCATCTGAATGCTAAAAATAAAACTATATATAAAAAAAAAAATCAAAAATTTGAAACAATCCCAGTGAAAAGAGGGACTAAAATGCTAAAATCACATAGTTCTAATTAAATGATAGTATCTAGTAACACTTGTGTCGGTAACAGGCTTGACAAAAATACCAAAACATGAGGTAGAAAAATAGTCATAAAATAATAAATTACATAGCCTGAGATGGCACAATGCATTTTAAGGTGTCTTCACTTCAAAAAATGTTAATTAAACATGTTATTTTTCAGTTTTTCACCGATTTCGTGGAATGACTAACGCTCTGTTGATATCACATCTAACATTCACCGCGGGTTAATGGATCTCACAAAAGCACGAAAAGTAAACCTAACAAAATTCATAATTACTAATGTCATTATTTATAAGAAGTTTATTGTTCTTTGACAAAGCATGAACTCTGCTCATATTGGTGATTCAGCTGTTGCACAAATCATCTACAAAAGTTTGAACATCGTTAACATACAAAGTTTGTGTGCTACTAAAATGTAGCAAAGGTTAACTTACTGTTATCCATCATTTGTCCAAAACAACAGCAACTGGAAGAGTTTACAGTATTTCAAAACTTAGGAAAGATCCCATAGTTAATTGAATTATAGATGGTATATTATAAATGTTATGATTTATTGAATTATGAAGATTAGCATGCAGTTAGTCAGGATAGCAGTAAACTAGGGGAGGGAAAGGGCTTAGTGCCATTCCACTTGTTATATATGTTTATATTTTTTTGTGTAATTAAATCTATCTACAATAAATTGGGTCTTGGGTTTAATGCGGTACCTAAATGCACAGTCACTCATAAAAATGAGAAAGAATGCATGCAAATCTGAACATTAAAGTGACTTTGACAAATATGTGGATAGAAAGTGTTTGCTGAAAGTCACAAATATCCGACGTCTTAAATAAAAGCATTTTAACAAATAAAATAATTTTGGTGGCAAAACATGACAATAAAATGCATGCACTACAACAGTCCTGAAAGTACTAATCTATTCATGTAATGTTCTGCAATCCTAAATAAGTAAATTGCCTTAAAAAAAAGGCAATGCGCCTAAATAGGAGCTACATGTTAAAGCGATTTCATCACAGTCCTTTGTTACCGAATCCACGTCCTCCTTTACATCTGCAGCTTGTTTTGATAAATTTGTCTTTAAAATGTCCATGTTATTATCATGCTGGTGTATATCTCCGGTCCACATTTTCATATTTCATTGAAGCCCGTTCGTACTGATCCAGGATTGCACTATTTTCAAGAAGTCTACATGATGGAGACAATGCATGATGGGAGATGAGAAAAAACACAGCATTGCACATTACACAGTGTGACACACACAAAATCATTCGCAAAGCACAAACATAACAAAATCATCATTAATATGAACAAATGCTTCTCTTTATAGATTATTGAGACTGACAAAAACTCCATGACATGTTTAAAAGTATAAACACATCAAAGTATACCACAGTAAAATGCATTAGGTAAACTTGAAAAAGTCTTTTGAAAGTTTACGCAAATTGGTGTTACGTTTTTTATTTTTTATTTTAAGCTATCAAAACATTTTAAATGGATGTTTGACCAAAAAGGAAGCTTTTTTCATTATTCACTCTCCCTTTTGTTGTTTCTGGCTTCCTTAAAAAGGTGAATTTTTGAAGAATATTATGAAAATGAATGACAGAGTTGTTATTGTTATTAACTAAAATTGTAATTAAAACGGCAAACTTAAAAGTGTGGTTGAAATAAATCTGAAATAAAAAAAATATCTAGAAATATTATAATTGTAAGAATTCAAAAATATATTAAAAAATTAAAGTGAAATAAATACATAGAAATATTTTTAAAAATGACAAAAGCACATAAAAATGACTTTAAACCTTAATTATAAGGAAATCTGAATATATAGATGCATACAGAGCTAATTCTAAATATACTAAAATAATATATTAATATTAGTGCTGGGCAACGATTAATCGCGATTAATCACATCCAAAATAAGTTTTTGTTTATATGTGTATATTTACTAATACTATTTACTAATATATAAAGACACACACATACAGTATATATTTTGAAAATATTTACATGTATATATTTATATTCATATAATTTATATCATATTTATAAAACGGTTAGTTCCATTCCTCGATTCTGATTGGTCAGCAGCTGTGTTTTATTCACGATACAGCACGGCTATGACCGTTTCACCCAACCGTTCTGTGTATCACTGAGCAACACCCTTAGCAACCACCCTTAGCAACATAAACAATAGCATCAAAACTGTTTAATGTATTATGTAGTAGCTTGCTATTTTTTTAATGAAGTATGAGTGACCCCTGCTGGCGTTATGTTGCATCTTTCATCTTTAATTTTGAGACCCCGCCCTTCCCCCTGTCTAAATAAACGCTTCTCACGCGGAGATGTGTTGATGTGTGTCAAAGACTATAGACTTTGTGTGTGTGCGGCGCGCGTCTGTGTGAAAGACTACAGTTTCCGACGTGAGGAGGGGATATTACTGAATTTATTAGTTTTCTGTTTCAGGTATGATTCTGTATGACCATCAGTTTACACTGTAATGACTCTTGCAAACTCACGCTGTGCCGCGATTCGGTCTGTTTTAAACTAAAAGACGGAAAACAGACGTTTTCTCATGCTGAGAGATAAGCAGATGTATGTGTATGAGAAAATATCATATATGGTGTTTAAAAAATAAATGACACAGCGGATGATAAGAGCTCCTATTCTCTGTTTTTATTTAAGCTCCATTAGATGAGGCATGCTCGGAACATTCTCTTGCCGTTTACTGTTGCTGTCAGGAACTATTTTTTTAGCGGAAGGACAGCATTTAACGAACTTGCTTCAAAAAAGTAACATTTCAGTACATAAATTTTCGGTTTTAATATTTTTATTGTGTGGTAACCGTTTTATAAAAGCAATAAGGTACTCGAGGCCGTGCTGTATCGTGAATAAATCACGGCTGAAGGGGTTGCAGGCACTCCGCTTCGCGTCGTGCCTAACAACGCCCTTCAGCCGTGATTTATTCACGATACAGCACGGCCTCGAGTACCTTATTGCTTACATAAATATTTATATATAAACATAACATTTTTCTTAAATATATACACATGCATGTGTGCGTATTTATCTATACATAATAAATATACACAGTACACACACATATATTATGTACACAAAAACTTTTATTTTAGATGTGATTAATCGCGATTAATCATTGCCCACCACTAATTAATATTAATAAATACTGAAATAATTAACCAAATTACTAAAATCTTAATTAAAATCAAATTCAGAAATTTTACCTTTACAACTAACTAAAATAAATATAATGAAATAATAAATCACTAGATATAGTGAAATAATTAAATAAAAATATATGCAATATATATATATATATATATATATATATATATATAAGCAAATTACTATGTATATATACACACACACAAGGTATGAGCTACTATTTTAATGGTGCTATATTTGTCATTTTGGACAAAGCAAGCCAAAATATTTTTCAAAAATTCACCTTACACATTCCCCTGAAGAAAGTCAGTCGGGGTGAGTAACATAACAACAGAATTTTCATTTTTAAAAGCACTCCTATTTTTGTTCACAAACTATTTCTGAATGATGACTCAAAATGCAAGACAAGCACAGATGTCCCTCAATGAGGTGCTGTGTTTCAGCTTGTAAAGACTACTTGAATTTGCCTTTGATTGGATCTCAAATGTCTATTTTGATATCCTTAATAAAAATCATCAAATTGATTCCATGCACATCAGAACAGAATATGATAACAAACAAAACAAATGAAAGAAAGCTAAAATGACAAGCAACATATAAAAGGACCTCACCAATAAGCAAGATGGTCACACATCCTAATGATGACCATCTCAATGACAATGAAGGGTTTTTGACAAAACAGAAAAAAAAATCGGCACTGACTCACAGTGACTAGACAAACATTTAAATACATGAAATTGAGTGTGTTTAAAGAGTCTTACCTTCAGATTGTCTGTTACACTCTAGTTGTGTTGTACTCAGATTCATGTTTGTTTAGAGACCCAATGAGGCAGAACCTGGAATATCATTGCTTGTATGTTTAATATCATGATATTTGTTGCATAAGGATTTATAATGCACATTTCATTTGTTTGGGTCTAGTTCTCTAGCATCCTGTCAGAAGAGCAATAAAAACATGCTCAAAATGTGCATAATCAGTTTCTCTTTTTTACACTGAAAATTACTTCATAAAGCTTTAAGCCATTTTCAAGAATTGGAGGAATAGAAGCACAACCATTTACCTTTTTATGTCCTTTTGTCTTGGACATTCTGAATTTATTTTTTAAAATATAAAAATATATTTTACAACTGTTTAAAGTTTGGGATCAGTAAGATTTTTTTTTTTTTGGAATATTATTACATATTATTATTATAACTGTTTTATATTTTAATATACAGTATTTCAAAATGCAATTAATTCTTGTGATGGCAAACTAAAATTTCATTACTCCAGTCTTCAGTGTCACATGATCCTTCAGAAATCATAATATGCTGATTTGCTGCTGATTTATTATTAAAAAAACAGCTGTGCTTCTCAATATTTTTATGGAAATCGTGATGCATTTTATTTCAGGATTCTTTGATGAATATAAAAGTTGGATTAGAAATAACATTTTAAATGCCTGCACTATCATTTTTGATCAGTTGAACACATACTTGCAGAATAAAAGTATTACTATCTTTAAAATTAAAATTCTTACTGACCCCAAACTTTTGAACACTATATAACTGTATTAAAATACAAGCCATTTTATTAGTTTCAAATTAGTGCAGTCAAACGATTAATCGCAATTAATCGCATCCAAAAGAAAAGTTTTTGTTTACGTAATATATGTGTGTGTACTGTGTGTATTTATTATGTATATATATATATAAATACACACACATACCGTATATATTTTGAAAATATTTATATGAGTTCACATGTACATATTTATATTCATATAATTTATAAATAGATTTAATATAAAAACATTTTTCTTAAATATATACATGCATGTGTGTGTATTTATATATGCACATAATACATATACACTGTACACACAGATATATTATGAAAAAAAAATAAAACTTTTATTTTGGATGCGATTAATCACGATTAATCTCGATTAATCGTTTAACAGCACTATATTCTCTCTGAAAAAGGACCTCTGAAAAATACAAAATCCCTGGAGCATATCTATAGCTGAACATTAATCTTAAGATGTCAGCTTTGCTGATAGAGGGCTGTAAACATGCAGCAGGCGTATTCTTAAAGCATCTTCTGCATTTCTACGACTTTTACAAACCCAGCTCTGACCGCGACGGCTGTCTTAGTGACAAAAAGTAGCAAAAAAAGAATGAAATAAGAAAAAAAACCAGCTAAAAAAATCAATAAGAAGCTGAGTAGAGGAGCTAAAAAGGAACTAAAAGTGGGAGTAAATTGTTCCAAAATATGAAACAAAATGAATTTTTCTCATCAAAAATCAATGGATACTGACCGCTGCACTGCTTTTTCATGTCTGGACAGCCTGTGGCTGGTGGTGGGCACTTCCTCCAGGTCATCATCCAGGTCACAGGCATCGGCGGCATCTTGTGAGTAGGTGTGTCTCATTACCAGAATGTTCCTGCGGTTGGTTTGGGGAGGAAGCGGCCGCATGGGCTGTGGCGGGAGGTCCGTCAGGATGGCGGCCGTCGCCTCGCGGGCGCTCAGGTTGGTGCGGCTGCCCTTGTTGCTGGACAGCTGCGAGGAGCCGCAGTGATGCTCGTGGACGCAGCGCGAGGAGGCGCACCGGAGCTTGTGGTAGCTCTCAAAGTCCTCAGCCAGCTCGGCCAGGTCAGTGGAGGTGGCCGCCGCGCTGCGGAGAGTGCAGAGTTCATAATGCGGTGGCTCCTGGAACACCTCCTGGAACATGGTGGGGTCAAAGTCCTCCCGACTCAGGATGTACTTCTTCCGCGGCTGCTTGATTTGGACGATGACCGATAC
>JAFVLL020014148.1:18339-67844 GCA_021397915.2 Tor tambroides | reverse complement strand
TTAGGTTGTATGAGCTCCATGTTGCGCGAACGGGAGGCCCCTCCGCTGAGCCCTGACCCCTGGTTGGAGCCTTTTTGCTGAGGCACGCGCTGAGTAGAGAGTCCTAACTTGTGGCTGACCGCAGAGGCTAGTAGCTCCAGTGCTTGGTTCAGATCCAGCCTCAAAAAGCACTCCCGGAATACATGCAAGTGACTCAGAACCTGCAATATCGAGTTCATGTAGCAAGTATTGCCAAGGTTGCGCAAACCCGTCACTCCTGGAGTTACGGTAGGTCGCCGTTTGATAGGCGAATCACCTGTTTTAGGAGGTGGGGCCCGAGGCCGTTTGGCCTTGGGTTGAGGACGGGGCCTCTGCTGAGGCGTTCTCTCTCTAGGAGTTCGTGGAGTAGGGGTGGAGACGCGAGCAGGAGCAGACCTACGCCTCACAGATTTGGTGCTTTTGGTTGACACTGCCGTGGCTTCCGTAGAAGCTGCCTTTAGGCTCTGCCGACGAATGCGATGGCTCTTCCTTGGAGGTGCGCTTTCCAGCTCCTCCTTGAGCTGCCGTTTGAGTTGCCGCCTTCTTTCCCGTGCCTCCCGCTTCCTCTCCTCCTCTTCCTCCTGTTGCCGCTCCTCCTCCAATCGCTTCTTCCCCTGTTCTGTTTGTACAAACCACAAGCGGAACACACGGCCAATCAGGGCACGGCGGCGGTGCCACAGCGCCGTGAACATGCGGTCTTCGTCACGCAACTGCAGCTCCTGCGTGCTGGTCGACAGCTGGTCTCCTGCGGCCGAGGATGAGCGCAAGGTGCGGCCACTGCGCGTGGTGACTTCATAGCACTGGCTCTTAATGGCACTTAGCGTGCTACGAAGCAGCTTCAAGTCACCCGTCGCATTATCATTCAGCACGTAGTCATCGCATAAGTAGCAGTATACATACAATTCATTCACCTCCAGGGCCAAAGGGTGGTGCTGCTCCTATAGACAAATAAACTTCAATATGAACATAACATCAAAGAAACAGTCTTATAAAATCAGACAATCTAACAATAGGTTCACCATTTTTATAGATATTAACATTTATATCTACATTTAATCATTTAGCAAATGCTTTTATCCAAAGCGACTTACAAATGAGGGCAAAAGAAGCAATCAAAACATCAAAAGAGCAACAATATATAAGTGTTGTGACAGGTCCCAGTTAGTCTAATGCAGCAAACAGTTTTTATTTCATAATAAAAATAATAAAAAGCAGGTAGAAATAAGACGATAGAGCTAGTGTTAGAGGGCCAAGTTATTATTGTAATTTTTTCATAATAATTAAAAAGAAAACAAGTAGATAGAATAGAAACAGAATCGAGTTTCAGTGTTAGAGGGTCAAGTGTACAAGAGATTTGTCTTTATATCTAAAGGTGAAGTGTGTAATTTCAAGATCAAATGATGAATTACTTATTAACAAATTTCTTTACTAGTTGATGCTGCATTTTAAGCTGAGACAGGAGCAAGCATTTTAACATTTAAAAAAAAAAAAAAAAACTTTTTTTCTCACCATTTGGTGAATCTCAAAAGAACAGCACCCAATTTTTTGAGATGGTCCTCACTGCAGAACACAAGATCCAACTCCTCTCACCTTACATATACCTAAACCTACCCGTCTCCACCCCCTGATCCCTAAACCTACCCATCTCCACCCCCTAGATGTGGATCCAACCCCACCCCCTGGATCTTTTTTCTGCAGTGAGGGGCAAATGAATTTTTTGCATAAATTGTATGTACTATATGACTTTAAACACTATATCAATTACTTGTATGTAACTCATCATTTAATCATACCTTAAAGTGCTGAAGCGCATGTTCTTCTATGTAGCGTCCACACGCTACATGCGAACAGCTGAGACATGCCCACACCGACTCGGTGGTGTTGCAGTCCACACAGTGCCATTTCTGCGGGTTCAGGATTGAGTGGTCCTGCGCGAGCCTTAAGCGACCCACATGCTTACACCTGTCCATCACAGTTAGTCACTGCCCTCTTCACATCACCATGGTGACGGCAGCCAGCAGTGAAACCAGCTCCTCCCAAGGCATGATGGTTAATCTGCAGAAAACAAAAAATGAATCAGATGAAAATAGATGTGTGCTTTTTTTTGTAGAAGTAGGCCTATCCTTCATTCTTGACATTATTTCTAGTCATAAATATTTCAGACAAGTACAGAATCATTCAGAATTTTAGGGTTCATTAAGACTTTTTTCTTTTTAAAGTGACAGTAATGATTTGTACATTGTTAAAGAAATTTCTAATTGCTGTTCTTTTGAACTTTCTATTCATCAATCATCAAAGAACACTGGGGGAAAGATGTACTGCCGTTTTCACATGCAAATCAAGCACAATAGAATGATTTCTGAAGGATCATGTGACACTGAATACTGGTGTAATGATGCTGAAAATGTTTTTATTAAATAAATGCCTTGGTGAGCATGAGACTTGTTTAAAAAAATATTAGAAAATCTTACTGTCCACAAATTTTGAACGGTAGTGTATGTGCCACTGTTTACAGTGTCTTCGGTGTTTTGTGAAACAGTGATCCCGTATCAAATGAACCCTGAGACAAACACAGTGTACATGAGGTTATATTAAGACAGCAGTTTAACAGAGCCATCATAAAACTATTGCACAAGAACACGGTTGAACCGATACTACAGGAGGAAGAAACTATTCCCGCCATCTCACACACAAAGAGTGATCAAATAGAAACTAACAATCTCTGTATTTCTCCAAAACAGTAATACCATGGTAAATTGAAGTACACATGATACTGGGTGATCTCTATACTCAGATACTCCAAGGTAATTTAAAGAATATCATGGTATGTCATGTCCAAAAAAAAACAAAATGGTTTTATATTGATATAAACCACAATATTTAACAACTACCACATTTATGTTGTGTACCATGATATTTATTTACACAGTAGTACTAACTATACTACCTTTGCTAGTACACACACACTATATATATATATATATATATATATATATATATAATGTATATATGTATGTATGTATATAAACATACACATACAATACAAAGGTACTATCAAAGGCCAAACAGAACCAAATAACCAACTAGAATTACTGTAGTTTTCTGATATATAACACAACACTGAATCATCACCATATTCAAATAACATGGTATTTATACGTCACTCTAAACATATGTACCTCAGTATTTACATGACATACCAGGTTTTTAGACATGTACCATGGTGCTGTGTCTACCTAACTCGACAATGTCATGGTGCTTTAAAGAATATCTGTAATCTAAACTAAGGCATCAATTTCAAGCCTGTAAACATCAGTGAGTATTTGGCTTACCATGTAAACAACCCGGCTTAAGCAAATAGATGTCCCTTATTTGGCTTCACGGACGCCTGATTATCTGTGTCAATACCAAAATAACACCCCGCTTTCTCTGCCCCACGTGCGTTTAACAAAAACAAACTAGTAGCCATCCTAGAAATACACCTTTGTTGACATTAGTCTTGTTTAGAGGGTTAAGCATGCGTATAGCGCATTGCTTTTGTAAGCGGCTTTGTAAAAGTTATTATCGCACAGCCAGTGCTTGTCTTTATCGCTATGGGTTTAACGTTACTCGAATTCCGGTCTGGGATTGTAATTAAACGAGGATGGACAACCATACAGATCTGATTTAACTAGTTAAAACTATCAATTTGACTTTGAAGGTGTTTAGGCGCGCGAAGGGCGAATGATGCTAGGCGCTAACCACCTCCTTCATCTACCTAACGTTTCAAAGAGCTAACCAGGTTAGCGGCTGAGCTCAGAGCAGCTCAGCTAGTTTAGTGTCTCTAATCAGCCAGTTATAGAGGAAAGTTAACCAGCACACGGGATGCTACTGCGCTAATGCTAAAATCACACAGCAGTGAAGTGAGGCTGAGGTGCTGGGCGACTGAAATACACTGATTGTGTTTTATTTCCGCCGCTAGTGTGAACGCGATACGATCGGTGCTGTTTCAGATCGGTGATATTTTACTAACCTGATTTTTCGTCAAGCACTGCTTACTTCTGTGGCACAAGCGCGAGCGCCATCTTGTCTGCACTTGTCGCGTGGAGTGTCCCTCCGTGACGTCACGCCTGAGAGGACACGCGAGGTGCCCCTGAGTCCGGACCGCTCAAAACAAAAGAGTCACTTTAACACACCTCGCAATTAATATCTTAGAATAAACCTCAAGATTTGATAAGAGACGCTCGGTAGCGAAACACGTGAATGCTGTGAACCAGTTTAAACGGTGCTAATGGTGACTAATGTTTACGTGTCCATCTCAAATCTCACTTGGTCCTTGTGTGGAAATTAAAATTAATAATAAAAAAAAAAACATTTCTATATGATACACATAAGTACTTTTTGTAAAATGAGCTAACTTCTATTCCGCATATGTCAATATAAAAGAGCATATTATAAATGCATAATGTGACCCCACATGAAAAAATACTATTACTATAGTGTTTTTGAACCATACTATAGTAAAGTGTATTATACTGTATATATTATTGTATTTACAACACTTTGTTAATGAATGCTACAGCATACTGTAGTATTAACGATAGTGAACTGATAAACTGTAATCAACACTGTAGTATACTTTAGTTTTTACTACAGTAAACTGTAGTGTATTGTAGTATAATATACCCCATAGTTGTAGAAAACTTAGTACAGTATTGGGTAAGTCATTTGTTTTTTATTACTATAGTTGTTATATTACCACAGCAACTATAGAATTACCACAACAAATTAAATCAAGTACTTTACTATAGTATGGTTCAAAAACACTATAGTATTTACTATAAATTACTATAGTATTTTTTCATGTGGGGCCTGGACCACAAAACCAGTCATTAGGGTCATTTTTTGAAATAGAGATAAATAAATAAGCTTTCCATTGATGTATGGTTTGTTAGGATAGGACAATATTTGGCCGAGATAAAACTATTTGGAAATCTGGAATCTGAGGAATGAAAAAAAAAAAAATCGAAATATTGAGAAAATCACATTTAAATTTGTCTAAATAAAGTTCTTAGCAATGCATATTACTAATCAAGTTTTGATATATTTACAAAATATCTTAAAGGAACATGATCTTTATTTAATATCCTAATGATTTTTGGCATAAAAGAAAAATCGATAATTTTGACCCATATATATACCTCTGCTACTTATGAAATTGCATGTGAATTATTAATTTATTTACATTTAAATTTAATAATATAATTACTAAATTAAATAGGATTGTAATCTACTGTTCGTTCATATTCTTAGACTTGGGCGTTATTATCATATTATTTTTCCACTTTCTTCGTAAATTATAACTGCGTTGTAACTGCGTGAGACGAGTACAAACGGGAGGGGTAATGAAAGTACGGGGTTCTAGGATCAGATTCATTTAAACAACGCGCAGAAAACCAGTTCAATCTCACCGAGCTGCGGCTGATCTCAGATCAGAGCGGGGGCCATCGCACCAAATCATCTGCGTCACAGGCTGAGCGAGCGACGCCATTTCCGGTGCCGCGATGGCGGTGGATTTGACTCCGCGGTTCAGAAGACTGAACAGTCAAAGCTGTTTTAGAGAGAATAAACAACTGTCAGGTACAAACACACGATTTATATGATGCGCGGTTGTTTATGTACAGTTTATTTTGTTAGTTAACGGTATGCTTCCACTAGTTTAATAACGAGCTAGTTACACCAAATGAATCAAGATCCTTATCAGGATATTCAGTTGAGCTAAGTTACTTAAACAGTTTACTGTGCTTTTCATTGCGTTTATTATGTTTCATTTGTGTGTGTAGTCCTTCAATATATCGGATTAAATTACAAGTTTTAAACTGATTTCCTTGAATGTAAATGAGCCGAGTCCCTTTTGTGCTTATGGTGAAATAGTTCTTGTGGTGACATTACGAGTTAAATATTTATTGGTAATACAAATATTTTGCAAAATACAGTGTAGTCTGAAATATCTACATTAGGAATATACTTTATAACACTGTCTATATTCCAACTCGGTTTTTATGGTCTTCTGTGTTTGGAGACTTGAATTAGCATAAAGCTTGAAGAATATTGGATACATTTGCATTAATAATAAAGTAAATAAAATAAAAAAGATAAAGCATATCTTATGCAATTGTTAATGTTAATGGGAAAATTTCCCATCCATAAAATGTAAGAAACTGTAGGGTTTTACTTCAGAGGTTATTGTAATTTATATATATATATATATATATATATATGTGTGTGTGTGTGTGTGTGTGTGTGTGTATATAAATTATTTTATATATCTACTGTACTCTGGCACTGACTGGTTTATAATATTTTTGTTTAAACTGAATATTTCTGAATCCTGATTAACCTTGTAAAAATGCAAAATACAAAAGAAAATCTAAAAGGTCTTTTACGTAGTAAAAAAGAATAAAGATAAGGCACGTTGAAGATTTTTCAGAAAAGTTGCAGCAGTGTTAATAATTTAGAAGCCTGAGAAATGAATGTATGATGGTATTTAAAAGGTATAGCGATATATCAGATGATGATACCAAGGTACCGTGGTGTTTTGGTACTTTTTGCTAGTGTTTGAAGACTTTCTCATTTTGTCCTGATGCCTCTCAGGTTTCTCTGGGCCCTTCAGGGCCACTCAGCTGTGGCAGAACATCATAGAGGCTCTGCGGACACAGGTGGAGCTCCGACCCCGCAGACAGCACCTGCGCGTTCATCACGACTGCTTCACCGGCTCTGATGCGGTGGACGTGGTTCTGAGCCTCCTCATGCAGAACATCTACTTCTGCTCCAGTGAAGTGTCCCGTCTCAAAGCCACCAGGCTCTGCCAGGCCTTAATGGAGTCTAGAGTATTCGAACCAATTGGGATAAAGCTCTTCAGACGAGAAAAAGAAATGACCTTTGAGGACTCCAGCTGCAGCCTCTACCGCTTCCTGGACGGATCAACCAAACAGACATACAGTGGCAGTGAGAACCAGACTCCAGACAAACAAACTGGAAAGAGGAAGACCACTTCGAGGTAATTACATTAGTATCACTGTCACATCCGAAAGTTTATTTTGCAGAACTTAAGGTTGTATGTTGTATCTTTTTTAGGTTTGGAGAAATGCAGACCATCTCCAACCCTTTGGTTCTTGGATCATCAGATAGAAGAGTGGAGAGACTACTGAAGAATATAAACCTGCACCCGTCTGTGCCCTCTGATTTAAATCGTGCTGCCATTTCCAACAGCTTCCTGTCAAAAAAAGGTGAAACCACATATAATTTTGTTTCTTATTAAAAATAATTTCTTTTTTAATGTTACATCACAGGGCAACACAGGCTGGTTTTGTTCTGATGTAGTCTCTTGCAGTTTATTAGAGTCTGATTTGGTCTCTGATGATGTCTTAATGGGTCTGATGAGGGATTTAGTTTGATGTAGTGTAATGGGTTATGAAGGGGTCTGATGTGGTCTGTTGGGGTCTGATTTGGTCTCTAATGACATCTAAATGGCTCTAAAGAGGTTTAAATGGAGTCTGATGTGTTTTTAAATCCATTTTGAAGGTGTTTTGCGGTAGACTATTGTGGTCTAATAGAGTCTGATTTCTCTGTGTTGGTTGAAATGGGTTTAAATTGAGTCTGGAGTGGTTTCTTGAAGGTCTGATGTAGTGTAATGTTCTAAAGGGGTCTAATGTGGTTTCCTGGGGTTTTGATGTAGTCTATCGTGGTCTAATAAAGTATAATGTCTGTAATGAGATCTAAATGGGTCTGAAGAGGTTTAAATTGAGTCTGAAGTTTTTTTTGAAGGCTCAGTGAGGCTGATGTGGTTTTTTGGGTTCTAATGTGGTCTAATAGAGTCTGATTTGGTCTCTGATCTAAATTGGTTTAAAGAGATTTGAATGGAGTCTTATGTGTTTGTAATGCATTTTGAAGGGGTCTGGTGTAGTTTTTAGGGGTTTCTGAGGCAGTCTATTGTGGTGTAATAGAGTCTGATTTGGTCTCTGAGATCTAAATTGTTTGGAATAGGTTTAAATTGAGTCTGGAGTGGTTTCTTGAAGGTCTGATGGAGTGTAATGTTCTAAAGGGGTCTAATGTGGTTTCTTGGGGTTCTGATGTAGTCTGATTTGAATCTGAATTTGGTCTGTAATGAGATCTAATTGGGTCTGAAGAGGTTTAAATTGAGTCTGACTCTGAAGGTTTTTTTTTTTTTTTGGTGGTTGTTTTTTTGAAGGCTTAATTAATTAATTGTAAATTGTCATTGATTAATTGTAAGTCGCTTTGGATAAAAGCATCTGCTAAATGACTAAATGTAAATAGGCTACTGAAAGGGTCTGATGTGGTTTCTTGGGGTTCTGATGTAGTCTATTGTGGTATAATGGAGTCTGATTTGGTCTCTGATGAGATCTAAATGGGTCTAAAGTGGTTTTTTTAAGTTGTGTTTAGGTAGTCTTATGTGGTCTAATCAGGTCTGACATTGACTGATGCTGTTTCTAGGGGTCTTTTGAGGTAGTCTGTCTGCTTTTATTATTATATTGTGTTTATTGTTTGTAAGGGAACTGAATTTTTTAAAGCTTATAAATATTTTTAATTAAAAGAAATTATTTTAAAAAAACATTCAAAATATAACACCTAAAAATTTTTTTTTTTTTTTTTTTTTAGTATTTTTGTTCCATTTTGTTCCGAGTTTTAGCCATTGACAAATGATAGACAACAGTAAAGAATGATGCAAGACCATCCCTTTGTGAACAGTCTTTACTATTTCATCTCTTCTTGTCTTTGTCTCAGTGGTACGGGACGTTTGGAGGCAGCAGACGTTACTTCAGTTGTTACAGGTGGTTGAGATCTCTATGCTAGACTGTATTCTGACCTCACCTGCCAAACCGGAGCCCCTGCGCTCATCCCTACGCCACCACGGTGACCTGGTCATCTCCAACACCTGCGTAGATCGTGAAGTGTCAGAAAGTCTCAACCTGCCTGAGTCAGTTCACAGCACTCAATAAATACCACCACATTTAGATTCATAGTCTCTATTTGACTTCACCTCTGTTTCATTTCTCTCTTTGAAGGTTGGACTCTTGGCTGACAGCAGCGGTGGATTGTCTTGATCTGTTCCCAGATCAGTTAATCGTGGTTGCCAGTGAACAGCTGATTCAGCAGAATGGATTATCTGGGAAGGAGAAGCATAAGAGACTGCTGTTCGACACTATCGCCAAGTATTACAACAGCCCCGAGAGACCTCCACTGCTGTCAGGACGCTACACTGACATCCAGACTGGAATCCTACATCTTTTGGGTAAATGTACAGCACAGCGGGTTTTTGGGACACTAAAGGTGCTGGTGGCTGTTTGTTCTTTAGAGTGATCTTATATGTGTGGCCTTCATTAGATTGTGGGAGAGGTGAGGATGCCCTGAGAGCAGCTCAGCTCTGTCTGCAGCTGCTGGAGTCCACAAGCAGAGACGAGTTACGCAGACTGTTGGGTTTTATGGCAGCCGCTGTAGATAATGAAGCTTTCAGACTGCACAAGCAGGTGAACGAGAGTTCTATGTGTATAAACACATAAACACATTTTTTCTTTTAAAAAATGGATATTATTACCCTTTTGATAAAAAAAAAAAAGATCACACACATATATATATATATATATATATATATATATATGTATATGTGTGTGTGAATGATCTTTCTTGGTTAAAATCAAGAGTAATGAATTAATTATATGATGTATATTAAATATATAATATTTAATTTATCTTTTTTTGTTAATTTTGTTTATTTATTTATTGTTGCTTATTTATTTTATGTATTGTCATAAAAAAGATAAAGATAAATGTAGTTCTCTGATCAATTCGTCCTCTAATCAATTTATGATTCTTCTATAAATGTATATATTTACACTTTTGGGGTTCATATTTAAAAAAAAAAAAAGAAAAGAAAAAAGAGTGAATTATTAGGAATTTATCCTTAAATATTTTTAGAAGACACAATTCTTTTTTTTAATTAATAAAAAATAATGCATTATTATTAATTGTACAATACAAAATTATGTATTAATAATTATACAATTATATCATTATACATTCCTGTAAAAAGTCTCTTTTGCTTACCAAGGTTACATTTATTTTATTAAAAATAAAATAGTGAAAACAGTTGTATTGTGAGAGATTGTTACACTTTAAAATATTTGTAGTTTTCATTTTTTACATGTATTTTAAAATGTAATTTATTCCTGTGTTGCAAAGCTGAATTTTCAGCATCATTTCTCCAGTCATCAGTGTCACATGATCCTTCAGAAATTCTTGCAATATGCTGATTTTATGCTTAAAATTTGATCCTGATTTGATGCTTAATATTATATAAGTTGTGCTGCTTAATATTTTAGTGGAAGCCATAAATACGTCTTTTTTTTCCTGATAAATGTACCATTCAAAAGAACAGCAATTAATTCAAAATGGAATGTTCAATGCAAGCCTTTTCTGTCACTTTCCATCAATTTGATGCATCCTTGCTGAATAAAAGTATAGTTTGTTTAAAAAAGAAATTTGTTGTACTGACCCCAAACTTTTAAACTGTAGTGTAAATGTCATTCACAGCCTAAATTTTCAATTAAAATGTAATTTATCCAGGTTTTTTTTTTTTTTAATATGGTTGAATTTAGGAAAAATGTGTAAATGAATGATGTAAATGAACTGGCTCTTTACATTTGTGTTAAAACAGATTGAGAACCGGGCTTTGGTTAGCAAGACGTTTGTGAAGGCTGTGATCCCGAGTAAAGAAATGACTCGTGTCCAGTGTGAGCAACTGCTGCTGTTCCTCATGGATAATCACACACAACTCTTTAAGGTACAACCTTTTTACTTATACATTGTCTCTTAAAATTCTGTGCAAATCACAGAACGTTTAATCATTGATCTTTCCTATATCTAGACACCATTATCATTGATTGAGGCTGTAAGAAAGACACTACAAACTTTGCAGCAAGGGAGGGATCTAGATAATGTAGCACGTAAGTTCGCTTCCAGTCTCACTATAAAACTGATCTCCGCATTGATTTTATTTAACATTTCCTTATTTGCCTTTGCAGTGTTCACATTCTGCCAGCAGGTGTCGCTCCAGCAGTATGAGGACAACAAAGAGAAAGCCACTCTTGATGGTTTAAAGCAGTTAATGCACCATATCGCTCACAGTAACGGCCTGTCCGTCAAACAGAAGAGACGACTGGCCAAACAGTTCCAGAAACATCACCCAGGGATTTTCCTCCAGCACTTCTTTTCTTCAGTCTAGAAACTCTGGATAAAAATAGTATGTTAGTCTGTAAATGTTTTTATTAATCTGGGTTATAGAAGTACACCTGGTAGAGATGTTTGTTAAAGGGATAGTTCACCCAAAAATGAAAATTCTGTCTTTAATTACTCACCCTCATGTCGTTCCAAACCTGTAAGACCTTCGTTTATCATCAGAACACAAATTAAGATATTTTTGATGATTTCCGAGAGCTTTCTGACCCTCCATAGACAGCAAGGATATAACCATGATCAAGTCACAGAGACGTAGCAAGGACATCGTTAAAATAGTCCATGTGACATCAGGGGTTCAACCGTAACTTTAGGAAGCTACGAGAATACTTTTTGTGCGCAAAGAAAACAAAAATAACGACTTGATTCAACGATTCGTCTCTTCCGCGTTACACCATTATGGAGAGTATCCACTGAACGTAAACTAAGTATCCATCACACGGATACTTGGTTTTCGCTCAGATCAAAGCGTAAACGGTGTATCTGCGTACAAACGCTGCATACGTTGTTTACGTTCAGTGGATACTCTCCATAATGGTGTGACACAGAAGAGACGAATCGTTGAATCAAGTCGTTATTTTTGTTTTCTTTGCGCACAAAAAGTATTCTCGTAGCTTCGTAAAGTTACGGTTTAACCACTGATGTCACATGGACTATTTTAACGATCTCCTTGCTACGTTTCTGTGCGTTGATCGTATTAGGATCCTTGCTGTCTATGGAGGGTCAGAAAGCTCTTGGAATTCATCAAAAAATATCTTAATTTGTGTTCCGAAGATGAACGGAGGTCTTACGGGTTTGGAAAAACATGAGGGAAGTTTCATTTTTGGGTGAACTATCCCTTCAAACTTATTTTTATTAGCTGAAAGCATTTTGACAGTGGCTTCATCAGTTATAGGACCGTGAGAATGTCCCCACATTCCACCTAATATAGCAATCCAGAGATTAGAAATTAATTACAAACTTACAGGGCTGTGTTTGTAGACAGATGACTTCATTTGCAAATAGACTCTGATTTGTACAAGCTTTAGAAGCAGGATTATTACAAGCATTAATATAATGAAGAAATCACTACTGTACACTACGTAGATTTCATCAGGTGAGTAAATATGCTGTTTTCATGAGCTTTGAAAAGGCAGCATCATCTTGAACATCTCAGTGTAGAATTACTTGAATTGTGTGAAATGCTCAGGTTTTTTTAAAAAAGCTATTAGAAATAGTTTTAGCTGCACTTGAAATTGAGAAATAGATAACTATGCCTTAAAGGTAGAGATTTGAATTATGCTCTTTTTAGGTGAAAGGATCACTTATTTACTTTTTTGCAATGACTGTGAGCACAGATGTTTTAAGTTAATACTGACCTCATATTACTGTGCTCTGCTTAGGTTTCAACTTCTGATTTTTAAGTGGATTTGTATTGAAAAATGTAGCATAGTATGGTGTTACTATGTATGTTTGAGGCATAATTATTTAGAAAGACAAAGGGAAGTTTAATTGCTAAAATTATTTTAACTCCTAAAATAATGATCATGAATAGGGTTGGGAATCGTTTGAATTTTATCAATTCCAGTTTTGATTCCAATTCTGCTTATCAACTGTGATTCTTATCAATTCCCAGTTTCGATTCCAATGTGGTAAAAAAATGATTCAAAGATTTAGATATCAAACATATTTATTGTGTCTCTCTTTTTGCAAAACTTTTAATTGCTGCCGAATACCATGAACAAAAATCAGCCAGCTATATAAAAACTGGGCTTGATTAAGAGCTGTTTGTGTGCAAAATAGTGCTGCTTGATTCTGGGTAATTTTTTTTTTTTTTTTAATGGATGGTGTGGTTGTCTCACAATTCTGAAAGAAAAAAAAAAATATATATATATATTAGGCAACTAAACAAAATCTCATGGAATTTTTGAATGGAATGATTCAGTGACTCACTGAAGATTTACTCATTTCATTACTGGATGAATCAGTGTTTTTGAATGAATCTCTTAAATGAATGATTAAAAGACAAATACAGCCCCTTTTCACCACCTAAGAAAAAAGATGCGCACACAGGAATTGATAGGCGGAATTGAATTTTTAATTTTACAAACAGTATCCGATTCTGAAATTGGAATTGATTTTCGATTTCCAACCCTAATCATAAATGCACTGGATTAATTGTGGTGTTACATATTAATGGTATTTATTATTAATAAGTAATTGAACAGAAAGTGAATTGGGTACTGGTACTGATTATTACTTACAAATTATTGTAATTGCATAAGATTGATTTTTTTTAGATGCACTTTAATTTTCCGATATTTGAAACTCATTAAAATGCATTCAAAACTCACATTCTGACTCTTATTTATTTAAAAATGTATGCTTTTGATATTTCTGATACAAAGTGATCAAGTTTTAATGATATCCAGTGAGTTTTCGAATATAAGATTTTGAAGGGCAAATAATAGCATTATTATTATTAAGACACGGGATTAGCGTCCCAAAATGAAATCAAATAAACATCAGCAAAAGAAGAGAGTCAGTTCATAGCTAATATTTTGAAAATCAGGACTTTTATCGTGGCTTCTTCAGTATCTGAAGTGTGGAATGTGTCCTCCGGCTTCACGGCGCGGAATCTCTCAGGTGTTTTGATGAAGTGTCATGGAGGCTGTTAGCCGCAGCCGCTGCTGACGGTTTTGTTACTGTCTAAATCCTGCTTTTAATCACTCAATCTCACTGTCAGCTCCTCTAGTGTAAAGGTAAGACTGAAGTCTCCGTGGTTATGAGCTGGAAACTCATTCTGAGACTCTATTCGGCGGTTATTGCTCAGTTGTGTGTAGTGACGCTTCACTCCATTAGCTTTAGCCTGTTAGCTCAGCTTATGTCGTGCTTTATTATATGTTTACACTGTGAAGGTAATAATATGTCTCCGTTTCAGTTAATTTCTCATAGATAGTTGATGCAGAAATAACACTTTGAGGTTTTGTTGCCTTGAGAAACACAAGTAATATTTACATTGATAGTTAAACGTCTCTGGCTGTTTTTCCAAACCTTCTGACAGCATTTTGGGCATCATGTATAATTCAAGCTGCATTTTCTTATTTGATGTTAAAGGTAAAAGCTGATGTGAGCTGGATTTTGAGGGTCTTGAATCTCAATCTGTCAGGTGCTCATTCATAAAATATGTTAAACACGTCACACCCGTCCTTATGACGCCGCTGTCTGATTTCCGTCTGACTTTTTATGGTTTTAATTTTAGTTAACTATCATAATCTAATAGTACTTCCTATTTTTTTTACAGAATACTTGCTATAGTAATTACAGTGTATTATGCATAATTACAAGCCATTAATACTAACCTTGGAATAAGTGTTGTTAATTAATATTACTCTGTATTTTAATTCAAGTTATTAGACTATAACAAAGACATCTTAAAGTGTAAGCATTGTATTTATAGCTTTTATTTCTTTTTTTTCAATTATTATGTTTTCAAAGTTGTAATCGTTTTTTTAGTTTAACATCATGGTAAGAAATTATTATTAAATGGTTAATAATAAGTAAATAATAATAGATGCTGATTTATTATTATTATTATTTTTTTTTTTACATTTTTAATTTTTATGGTACTAATCTATTTTGTGTCTGTGTATGTGTGTGTGTGTGTGTGTGTGTGTGTGTGTGTGTTTTCTGCTCAAAATCCAACCAGCTAAATCCAGAGGCAAATTAAATTGTGGAAGCAACCATTACAAGAGACTGTTTCATATCTTCAGCTGACAGAACAGTGGTTTCTTATTCCTCTTCTCCTGCAAACTCTTTGAGATGCTGTCAGCATGAATACGTAGTTTATTTTGAGCCTGGAACACTTGGACCCTGCTGAAAATTCACAGTGACAGATTTTCAGATGCGTTTAGGTCTATTTTTGTCATTTTTATCTTAGCAGTCTACTCGTCGACGTAATTAAATTTGTCAAGTTTAAGATCGGTTGTTATCTCAGAGTGAACATTGTGTTATTTTCCCAGAATAAAGCCTGCTAAGACTTGTGCTCGGCTGTCAGTCAAAACTGACCTCTGGACAATTCAGTGGTTTGTAAAAAGTTCAACACAGTTCTCTGTGTTGATGGGTTGATATTTCATTTTTAAAGAGCCAGTTTATCCCGAAAAGATTCACTTGTTACAAAGCTGTATGCAGTTCTTTCTTCTGTGGAGCACAAAAATGGATGTTACTGAAAAAATGTTTCAGTTTGGTTTGTACAGAGCATGAAATTCAGTGGGCTCCAAAATGTGCATCCCTTTGTTTTGCACAGACATTTTTTTGTGATTTGATCAAATCCTGAACTGTTGAACTAGGTACATAACTCATCCAGTGTTATTTTAGTATTATTTACATATTATTATCGTATTTTTATTAATGTTTTGAATTAGCTTTTATTGTCATACTTCATTTTAATTTGAAAAATGTTTAGTAATTTGTTTAATTTTATTTGTTTCCCATTAATATTTTATTTATTTCCCATTAGTAGTTTTAGTGCTTCAACCTATTTTATTTCAGCTTTATTTCAGTTAACAAAAAAATAATAATATTTGTATTTTTAGTTAATAACAAAAACCCTCTTTGACCAACAGGAAGCATGACAACGTGATGAAATAACTCATAAAGCCTCCTAACTCAAAGTTTCTACTTCCTGTTGCAGGTTGACAGCCAGTAAAATCATGGAGTCCATGCTCAATAAACTAAAGAGCACCGTCACCAAAGTGACGGCCGACATGACCAGTGCTGTCATGGGCAACCCTGTCACACGGGAGTTTGAGGTGGGCCGACATATCGCCAGCGGGGGTCCAGGAATGAGCTGGAGGATCTACAACGGCACCAAAAAATCCACCAAACAGGTGTGTAGGGTATTTATTATAGTCTTTTTCATGTATACAGTATCACATATAATATGACATGATCATGTTTGATGGTGGTAAGTTGTTTACAGTGAAAGAGGAAGTATTCAACCTAGAAAATGCACAACACAGTTATATTGAATGATGTAATTTTCATGACTTTACAGAATGTTCACCTTCTCTATCAGGAGAGTTCTTGCTTCCTCACATTGCCACAATCTTGCTTTTGTTGATCACGTACGTTGTTTTTAAATGAATTCGTAGCCATCAAAATAAAATCATTTAGATAGCTAATACAGATGTGGTTTTGTTTGAAATTGCAAATGATTTGTGGTAGACTTGGAAGCATCAGTTAGAATAGGTTTAGTTATTAGTAAATAAATGTATTTGTTTTTAATAAATTATATGTTGAATGTACATATATACAGATATTATTGCAAAATAAATACATGTTTTTCATTAAATTATTTGTTGGTTGTGCAGATGTACAGATATTATTGCAAATTAAATATATCTAAATATTTTTATAAAATAATTTTGATTGTACAGATAGACAGATATTATTTCAAAATAAATATAAATTTAAATATTTGTAAATAAATTTGTGGAATGTACCGACATTTAATTTGTTTTCAAAATAAATATAAATGTAAATTGTCATAAATTATTTGTTGGAATTGATTAATGAGCATTTAGGTTCTTTGTTTGAATTTATGTATCTATTTTATTTTTTTATTTTATTTTTTTGTGCGTGTTCAGCCATTAAAATGTTACACTGCTACAAATTAGCTTTCTGATTCCCCCAGGAAGTGGCAGTGTTTGTGTTCGATAAGAAGATCATTGATCGCTATCAGAAGTTTGAGAAGGATCAGATCATTGATTCACTGAAGAAAGGAGTTCAACAGCTGACGCGGTTACGACATCCGCGCCTCCTCACGGTTCAGCACCCCCTGGAGGAGTCCAGGTGACAACTTCCTACAACACACACAGTGTTTTAAAACCTAGTGAGCTGTCTACATGGACAGCATTTTGCCCAGCTTAGACCAATATGCGTATGATGCCCAAAAATGTTTTCTAGGTCAGCTCATTACTTTTTGAACAAAGCCAGTGTTATCATTACCGCACTTCATTTTTTATCCACTTTGATTTATTTTTGCTTTGATTTATGGAATAAAACTGATATGAAGCTTCAGAAGCACAGCATTTACTCTTGATAAAAGAGTGGCTCCTGTGCTACTACAATCAATATGTGTCTGTGTGGATGCATAAGATCAAAAGCAGCAGTTCGTCTGTGGAAAATCTTTCCTGAATAATACATGGATTTCTTAGGAGATTTGAGAATTAAGCTCCATTCCAGAATCTAGTCTTGCTGTCTGCGGTCTACGTGTTATCCTCACTAAACACGATGCAATAAGATTCCAGGACAAGCAATTTGTCTGTTCACACTAGACGCGACAAAGCAGAACAGAAGAAGTTTCAAAACAGAAGAGCGTGTGAGCGGACACTCTCTGCAAGCACACGTGCAATGAAATAGATAAGTACATAATCAGTGAGTAAAATTAAGCATTTTAAATTGTTAAAAAAATACACAATCAGTGACTGATAAAATCCTTGTCATGAAATCATCTTGTTTGTTGATGTAGAGTTCACAAAGTTGGACGTACTTGTGTCCTTATTGACTTCTTAACTATTAATGCTTTTTTTTCTTTATCACATATTTTAGTAATCATCCTATTACATATTTTAGTAGTCATATAAATTATATATCATTTAAAAGCTTAAAATTCATCCTCTGAAAACTTTCGAAATCGGTATTGAAATGGTTCTTTAAATTCTTTTAACAGGCTCCTCCCCCTAGTGGGTGGTGTCAGGTGTCATATTACAAAATTTGCTACAGTATTTTATAATCAAACCTTTTTGTAATTATGACTGTTATGACTATATATATATAATTATGACTATATATATATATATCTCGTTAGAAAGGGTTGTGTCTCAAGGTTGAGCTTTCAAACTATTAATTACTACATAATATTGTGACAGAAGTGCTTAAATTTGTGACATGAAAATGCATCCAAAAATAAATTAGTGCTGTCAAATGATTAATCGCGATTAATTGCATCCAAAATAAAAGTTTTTGTTTACATGTGTGTGTACTGTGTATATTTATGTATATATAAATACACACACATGCAGTATATATTTTGAAAATACTTACATGTGTATACATTAATATATTTATATTATGTTTTGTTATAAATATTTAATATATAAACAACATATTTTTCTTAAATACATACATGCATGTGTTTGTATTTATATATACATAATAAATATACACAGTGTACACGCACATTATGTAAACAAAAACTTATTTTAGATGCGATTAATTGCGATTAATCATTTGACAGCACTAAAATAAATTCATTAGAGTTTGGGCGTCAACCGGTGGCTATTTTTCATATGGTGTCTAAACAAAATCACACAGGAACCTCAATTTTTGTGATATCAGCTTCAAATTTGGAACATAACTTAGCCATATGGCTAACTAAGTTAAGTTCCTAATTTGAAGTTGATATCACAAAAAAAAAAAAATAAATATATATATATATGGCTAACTAAGTTATGTTCCGAATTTGAAGTTGATATCACAAAAATTGGAATTCCTGTGACATTTTGTTGCTTAAATATTTATTTTATATAAAATCGAAACATTTTAGTATACTATGTTTTCTTTACAGTAAACTTAAGTATTTGCTGGCAGCTGCAACGTAGAGGAAATAGAAACCATTTATCCTATATATTATATATACACCATAATTCTGTGTTGCTAGTCATACTTCGCTGTCATACCTGGTTAGGATAAAAAAAAAAAACATCTTGCATCAAAAGCAAATAGTCTGTTATAATCGGTGTTCACATACTATAGTAATAACTATATATTTTTAATTATCGTTCTAATTCTATGAGAATAGCAAAGTTTACAGCTATAATGATAACGACACAGAAGAACAATATAATTTGAAGCAGTTTCAGAATGTTTTTCCTCCAGCTGATGAATGATAAAAACCATTGACGGCCAATCAGAGTCCCTTGACGCAAACAGGCCTCAACTGTCATGGACCTTCAGAAGCGACTGATTTGAAATGCTTTATTAATCATACATGTGCGCCACACCAATTGCATTGCTTTAGTGAATTTGGTGATAAAACAACAAAGTGGATACAAAGAATAAACCAAAGCATTCTTTGTCATTTCCCGCCTCACAGTTCATTCAAGTAGTCTGACATTATCATTTTGCTATATTGCTGATATCTCGATACTCTTATAAACACACAAATTAAAAGTTGTTGTACCGCATAATATTTTTTTAAAATCAAATTGTCCTTCACTTCAATGCTCCATCCACCATCTTGCATGACACACTTCATTGTAGTGGATTCTGGGATTGCTTTATTTAGTAAGTATGCATGTGATGCTGCTTTAGATTTTGGTCAAAATTAAGTATCTTATGTGCATTAATAACTGGATACATGTCTATGATGGGAAATAAAAAAAAAGTTGCCTAGGTGGGCAGCTCACTAGTTTTTGAAACAGACGATCAGTCTTTTACACAAACACTGGAAATATACAGAAAAAACGGATATGTATATCTGAAATGGCTCAGAAATGTCTCTGAGGTCACAAACACAGCCAGTTCCTACTTTCTGTGTTTTTTATCTGTCTGTCATTACTGTTCTCACTGGATGTCCTTGTCTCTTTATCTCTAGAGACTGTCTGGCGTTCTGCACAGAGCCTGTGTTTGCCAGTCTAGCGAATGTGCTCGGCCAGTGGGACAACCTCCCTAGTCCTGTTCCCACAGACATCAAAGAATACAAACTCTACGACGTTGAGACCAAATACGGCTTACTGCAGGTGAGGCGGTTCTTATACAGCTAAAAAGAGGTGCTTTTTTCTTTTGAGTTAGTAGAGCCTTCGTGTAAAAATGAAATGTCATCTCAAAGTGACAAGGAAAAAATCTGAAACTACAGCTCACACACATTTTTACTTAATATTTGTATAGCATGTAATGCAATTTAACAAATATATTTTATTTTTTATTTTATTTCTTATATTATTTTTATATTAATTTGTTGCTTTTTTGATAAATAAATAAATAAAGAAAAAAAGCCTTCAGTTTTATTCATTATTTATTTGCAAATCATTTTTTGTGGGAATCATTTTTTTATTATAGGACCAAAAACATTTCAGGATAAAAATTATTATTAAAATAATTAAATGTAAAAAATTAAAATAATGTCTTAAATAATTAATAAATAAATATTATTTTACAAAATAACCTTTTTACAGGCAGTGCAACAAGTACTGCCTTTTTGTTTTAGTTTTGTTGCTAATGAAATATTTCTCTCTTTGTCTCTCTCTCTCTGTTTTCCTTCTCAGGTCTCAGAGGGTTTGTCGTTCCTCCACAGCGGGGTTAAAATGGTTCATGGTAACTTGTGTTCAGAGAACATCATCTTGAATAAGAGCGGAGCTTGGAAGATCATGGGCTTTGACTTCAGTATCTCCTCTAGTAACCCGTCTGACGCTGAGGTTAGAAACAGCTGTTATTATCTCTCAAGTCCCAGAGAACAGAAACAAAGCAGTCAGAACATCCTTAGCTCTCTCTGTTGTCTGCTGTCTCTTAACATAGTTATGTATTTCTGCCTTTTAGCCCAAGTATGTTTGTAAAGAGTGGGACCCCAATCTGCCACCTCTCTGCCTCCCGAACCCTGAATATGTCGCTCCTGAGTATATCCTGTCCGTCAGCTGTGACGCAGCCTCTGATATGTACTCACTGGGTGTATTGATCCACGCCGTGTTTAATGAAGGCAAGCCTGTCTTTCAGGTCAACAAGCAGGACATATTTAAGAGCTTCAGCCGACAACTGGACCAGGTGAAGAGTCCACACAGCAATTTTAATGCATTGTTTTCCGGTTTTAAATTGCATTGCCTTCACATTTTGTTTGAAAATCAGTGTTTCACAGTGAACTAGTGCTATTATGGGACCCAAGCCTCAAAATACCAGTGCCACACTATTTAAAATAGAGTATATTACATATATAGTGTAATAATTAAACAAATAAGAATGATTATCAACAATTAATTGGTAATTACCAGTATAATCATTAAAATAACAATAATATACTTGGGTAGACTGCATAGGATTAATACCACATCAGAATAGCCTCAACATTCAGCTCTTGCTAGTTATCGTACCCTAAAACATAATTATAGTATTGCGACAACCCATAAACATGTGAATCTCATTATGTTCCTCTTTCTGATGCATAGCTGAGCCATCTGAGTCCAGGATTATTGAGTCAGATCCCAGAGGAGGTCAGGGAACATGTGAAGATGTTGCTCAGTGTCACCTCAAACGTGCGTCCAGATGCAGATCAGATGACAAAGGTCAGATCTTACTGTCTTTACTGTTTTTCTCCTACTTTTTTTTTTAAACATCTTTCATTGAAGTATCTGTCCTGAAAGAGAATTACCACACATGATGTTAACATTATGGTTTAAGACTATGAGAGTGAAATTCTGACTTTTCAGTGTATGTGTGTGCACAGATTCCCTTCTTCGATGATGTTGGAGCGATGACCCTTCAGTACTTTGACTCGCTTTTCCAACGGGACAACTTACAGAAGTCTCAGTTCTACAAAGGTCTCCCCAAAGTTCTGCCCAAGTTGCCCAAGGCAAGAACAAATATATGCACAAAGAAATTCAGCTCGAAAATGGAATGGGAAAAGGAACACTTTTAAATTTGCAGTGCATTTAACAAGTGAAACTAGCAATATTATGATTGGATTGTGAAAAGTAGGCTTTTATTATATATATTTGAATATTTATATATTAAAGTATCTGGTAACACTTTAGTATTGAGACCAATTTTCACTATTAACTAGTTGCTTGTTAGCATGCCTATTATTAACATATTGACTGTTTATTATACTTATAAAGCTGCATGACCATATTCTACATCCCCAATCCTACCCAATACCTAAACTTAACAACTACCTTACTAACTATTAATAAGCAGCCAATTAGGAGTTTATTAATGCAAAAGTCATGCTTATGGTTTGTTATATAACGAGAATTGGACCTTAAAATAAAGTGTCTCAATATTTGAGGTGTACGCCTGAAATAAATTTAAACGACACAGGAGTCCAAAGTCCTGTGATGTTTTTGTTCATGTGTTTTATGGCATTAAGTTATTTGCCTGTTGTTTTCTATCCTCAGAGAGTGATAGTATACAGAATCCTGCCGGCGCTCACGTCTGAGTTTGTGAATCCTGACATGGTTCCGTTCGTTCTTCCAAATGTGCTGCTCATCGCTGAGGAGTGCACAAAGGAGGAATACGTCCGCCTCGTTCTCCCCGATCTCACCCCAGTTTTCAAACAGCAGGAGCCAGTACAGGTACACACACATACTACTAATGCATTCCCCATCCCACTCAAAGCATTATGTACCAGTAAAATTAACCCATGTTATTAATCCAACCTCATGAAACCCATTCCGCCTCCACTCCACATATTAGAGTACTAAGCTGACACTTAACCTTTCTGGCCCTGTCCGCACTTGGTGTGGACTTGCAATGGCTGCCACATGCCTGTATAATCCATAAGGTTCAAATTTGTAATTATTTTTTCTCTTTCATGCTATCAGGCTAGCAACATGGTGAGTGAGGTTTGAACTTTCGTCTTTGTGGTAGTTTATTTCATCATAATATTTATATTTAGTATCAAACGTAGTATTCAAACAATCACCATTAATCGCATCCAAAATAAAAGTTTTTGTTTACATAATATGTGTGTGTGTACTGTGTAGATTTATTATGTATATGTAAATACACACACACAGTATATATTTTGAAAATATTTACATGTATATATTCGAAGAGTTCATTTGCAAAAACAGATAACTCTCTTTTTAAAGGTGCTGTATGTAAGTTTTTGATTCTACTAAAGCATAAAAGTACCACGATATGTTTGCAGATATTTGAAAATGTGCGTTCCCTCTCAGAATGTCTGTCTCTGTTTTGGTCTGTGTAACCCGCCCAGTGCTAGTTTACCCAATTGCATTTCAGCACCCCGGGTTGCCAGGTGGCGGAAAACAAAGCGTATTTAATTTCAGTCATGAAGCTGCCAAACAAAAGGGGTCAGTTCCTGTTGGTGTCGTCAATCTGGCAACCTGTGTGTGTGTCAAGTCTGAGGAGGAGGGGCCGGGTGGAAAAAAAAAAAAAAAAAAAAAACCCTCTCCAATATTTTTAATTTGAACTGCAAAACCTAGATCAACCACTAGGTGTCAATCCTACATACAGCACCTTTAACAATTTTCACAAATCATGTTTTTACATAGTGCATTCCAAATTAATCTCAATCAAAATACAGTTGGGTTATTTTGATTAGCTTAAAAAATAACTAAAAAATACAGCTAACTAACACAATAAAACACAATAAAAACATGACAACATAGTAAAAAACATGATTTTTGAAAATTAAAAAAAAACGGAGTTATCTGTTTTTGCAAATAAACTCTTCATTTTTATTAATAAAATTTATACTATATATAAATGTATTTTATATACTGTATATACAATATATTTTTCTGAAGTATATACATGCATGTGTGTGTATTTATTTTCCACTGTTTCACTGATCTTTTAATGTGGTTTTCATGATTATGTTTGGTTGTTGTTTTTTGTTTTGTTTAGCTTTGTTTTGTTTAACATTGTTTTATTTTTTCTAAAGTCAAAGTTTATTAATAAAGCACTTTTAAAAACAAAAAGTGTTTACCAAAGTGCTGTACAAGTTTAAAACAACAGACACATAAAAACAAACATAAGACCAACACAATCATAAAAACCTGCTCTCATACGGTGTTAAAAGCCAAAGAGTATAGATGAGTTTTGAGATTAGATTTAAAAACAGAAAGTGTTTGGGCCTGCCTAACGTGGAGAGTTGTTTTATTTTTTTGTTTAGAGTTTTTATTTTATCCTTTTGTTTAGCATTGTTTTGTGTGTGTGTGTGTGTTGTTTTGCTTTCTTTGTTTTTCTAGTGATACATATTCATTTGTTGGCTCTTAGAAATCTTATTTCCTTAATTCTCTTTCATATATCCAGATCCTGCTGATATTTCTACAAAAGATGGACCTACTTTTGACCAAAACGCCTCCTGAAGACATCAAGAACAGCGTTCTGCCCATGGTGTACAGAGCCGTGGAGGCCCCCTCTATTCAAATACAGGTGAACACACCATAAACTTGTTTGGATGAGAAAAATTCATTTGCTTATCAAGTTGTTTTATTAGTGTTTTAGTTGATTATCTTCAGTAACTGTTTATTGTCCGACTGATGTATTTTAAGGCACCCCTGTTGCTGAATCATTTATTTCAGACATTTAGGTATTTTAAAATTTTAAAGTATAACAACTGTTTTTGTTCTTTTCCTAAACAGGAACTATGTCTAAATATCATTCCAACGTTTGCCAATCTAATTGAGTACCCATCCATGAAGAATGCACTTATTCCTCGTATCAAATCTGCTTGTTTACAGACATCCTCACTAGCGGTTTGTGTCCTTATGCCTCTTTTATGTTTCCAGTAACATAAGTGAATATCAGTGATCAGTTTGGAAGAGTAGTTACGAGTTTTTAAGAATAATTTCTCCTTTTTCAGGTGAGGGTGAACTCTTTGGTGTGCCTAGGCAAGATTCTGGAATACCTGGATAAATGGTTCGTCATTGATGAAATTCTACCATTCCTGCAACAAATTCCATCCAAGGAACCAGCTGTGCTCATGGGCATTCTGGGTAATTAATTTTTGCTCAGAAGAACATAAAATTATCATTATATAGAAGTCCTTACAACATCTTTGTCTGCATTTTTGTTTAATTATTCCTTATTTGAAATAGAATTTCCAACATTTCCTTAATCTACGTTTCATTTAAAGATGATATATATGATGTGTCACTTTTTAGGCATCTACAAGTGCACTTTCACCCATAAGAAACTGGGCATCCCAAAAGAGCACCTGGCTGGAAAGAGTTTACCTCATCTGGTCTCACTTAGTATTGATAACAACCTTAACCTTAACCAGGTGAGAACACACATTCACTCTTCACATAAACTGTTCTTGTTCATCCACAGAGTATGAACTTGATTCAGTGTCACTTCAGTTGTACAGATTCTGTTCACACATTTTTAAACACTTTTCTGTCTCTGTGTTTCAGTTTAACTCTTTCATGGCTGTGATCAAGGAAATGTTGAATCGCATGGAGGCGGAGCATAAAACCAAATTAGAGCAGTTGCACATCATGCAGGAGCAGCAAAGGTGTCATTTCAGTTATTTCTCTGTTCATTGTGTTTATTCCTTCTTAAAATGAAGATTCTGTTTTTGCATTTACATGACAGCGGTGAGATTCTACATCGAGCTGTTCACATTCTTAGATGTTGCTGACTGTTAAGTGGACTATTTCCATCATTAAGCCTGGGCCACACTGCAATTTACTCTTCCCACTTAAACAGGATAGATGATAGATGTAAACTCATAATTATAGTAGTGCTGTCAATCGATTAAAAAAAGTTAACTAATTAAAATCGCACATTTTTTTCTGAAATTGTCATTAATCCCACCTAACATTAATACTTTTATAACACCATACTTTTATATTGCAATAATTTCACATTCAGTCTTCAAATTAATGTAGAAAAAACATAAAGACAGTTTTTAATATCTTTTTTTTAACTTTTTAATACTTTTTTATTAAAATAATATTTTAATACTTTAAAAAAAAAAAAAAGTAATATTTTTTAATGGCATCATTTTTTTATGACAGAAGGCGAGTATCATTGATACTACTGATGTCCCTAGGAAATAATTTTTTCCTAATATTTAACCATAGACTATAGCCATTCAACATTACAGTATAATTGAGAGCTATCAATTTTAACATTTATTAGACTTTAAAAATAACTTCTAGTTTAAGTTAACTTAAACTTAAGTTAACAATAATCACTTAACTCATTATAATAAATGTCATATTTGTGCCGTTCAGCAATACAGAAATTGAGTAAAGTTATCAAACACTAAATTCTAAATTAAAAATAGATGAATCCTTAAAGCTACAGAAGTTATTGATTTCCTCGTTTTTCTTTTGTTCTTTGATTAATAGACAGATGCTGGGTTATTAGGTTATTTAGCTGCTATTACTTTAAGAGCTGCCGCTGCTGAACATGACGCGAATCTGACATGCATGTTCATAGTTTCGTTCGTGCTTTATTTGAAATGCAGGCTACTGTATAACAGCTGACCGGACAGGAAAATTAGTTTTTACTGACATGGCCTGACAACATCTCATCTGACCGCAATTCACTGATGTTCTACTGAAGCTCCTCGTCTCCTGTACCGTTTTCCGCACTCATTTAACTAGCGCCTATCGCTGAGGCAGAGTGGAGTGCGTGTCTGAAAAGTCTCCTGTTTGATGTAAATAAATGCAAGAAACAGAGACACAAGTAGCAGTTGTGAACCCTAGCTCCACCCCAGCGTTAAATATTTTTAATGCCATTAAACTGGAAAAATGAATCTCCAGCGTTAACGTGCTAATTTTTACAGCACTACATTATAGTAATTTTAACATGGCAAGATCACAACATTTTCCATACAAACAGTTGTTGACGTATGATTAATAAGTATTGTGTCTTTTTCAGGAGTTTAAACCTAAACCAGATGAACCAATCAGAGGAGACTAAGAACACACCCAGCCCAGCCACACAAGTCAGAGATGTGCGTAAATACACCTCCACAGTTTTGAAATGTTGCCACACTGTGAAATTAACTGTAATTGTGTGTTTTTCTTTGCTTTCTAATAGATCGATGAGATCTTTGGTGGCAGTTCAGGAAGTGCAGGTGTGAATGCTAAAGAGAACGGTTCCTCATCAACCGTTTCACAACCCTCACGAGTGAGTACATCTTAATGATTTAGAATATTTTGGGGATTGCATTGCTTAACCGCATGTTTTTCTGATGAAGCTCAGATGGTTGTTGACATTAGACGTGGTTGATGTACTAACTGTTGTTTGGGGTAATGTTCAGGTGTCTCTCACCCTGGAAGAAAAGCAGCGTTTGGCTAAAGAACAGGAACAGGCTGCCAAACTAAGAAGCCAGCAGCCACTGGCTCCACGGAGTGTCAAAGCAGCCACAACAACACCTCAGGTAACACATACACTGTGCAGAGGTATCATGGGAAACCTATTGTCACTTTCACACATGGAATTCAGTTTTGCAGTTAAATTACTAGATTTAATTTTCCGGTGTTAGGTAAAATATCTCATATTTACACTAGCATTCACTTTGTATTATTTGTTATTGTATCTGTACCGGAAGTGTTGAAGCTGCATGTCACCTCAGAATGTTCAGTCATCTAAAAATAATCATTATAATAATTTAATTTAAAAAATAATTTCACACATTGTCAGTGTTGCTACTAATTTAATGATTTAAGGATGGCTACACCACTTGTAACAATTAAGAAAAAAGTAATAGAATAATTTCCTTAAACAGTTGATTTACCAAAAAAAAAAAAAAAGCTGTAAAAGATGGATACACACAATTGTTAGCGCTTTCAATTAAAAATTCAGAACTGGCTAAAAAACAGCAGATATCTTATGTTAGAAGTCCTAGCCTTGTGCTTGAACCATTTAATGTTACTATGCTGTTCACTCATTGCATGATTACATGAATACAAAGAGTCCTATGTACTTGTGACCTCTAAATGGGAAAATGCTATTACATGTATCACAAGGACTGTATGCGTTACAGCAACCAGTGATAACAGAATCTTTATGGGAAATGGAGAATCACATTTTGCTGGTTGAAGTACTATCTTTTTATATTGCTTGACTTTTATAGTTAAACAGCTTGGTTTTTGAAGTAAAAATCAAGCCAGTCTCCCAACACTCTAAAACTTCTTTTATAATTGACTCAAATTTCTTCAAATGTACTGTTTTTATATGGGATAATCAATGTCTATAGATATTTTGGATTTTATTTGCTTGAGTAATTTAAGTCGTTATGGTAAAAATGGTACATAACGTCTCTCCCCTCTGATTTTCACTATTTTTTGCTTCAAATCAAAGTTTGTTGATGTTGGTTGCTTCACGACTTTATATTGAGAATTTCTTAAGTCTCAATGGAGAAAATGAAAAGTGCTTCCAGAAGCAATGCAGCTGAAATGGCAGTCAGAAGGGAGAACGTTTTTTTTTTTTTTCTCTTCATCAAGCAGTGTTAAAGGGGTCATATGATGTTGCTAAAAAGAACATTATTTTGTGTATTTGGTGTAATGCAATGTGTTTTCGTGGTTCGAGGTTCAAAAAACACATTATTTTCCACATACTGTACATTATTGTTGCTCCTCCATGCTCCGCCTTCTGAAGTGCGTCGATTTTTTACAAAGCTCATCGTTCTGAGAAGCGAGGTGTGGTCTGATTGGCCAGCTATCCAGTGCATTGTGATTGGCCGAATACCTCAAGCGTGTGACGGAAATGTTACGCCCCTCACCGTATTGTGATGCCATGTCCCGGCCTTTTTACAGTCATATGGTCCCGGCGTGACGAGACTAAAACAATAAAACCCGCTATAAACGAGGCATTTGTTGCATTCAGTGAGGACATAATTACTGATTATGATGACTTATACTGTCTTTTTACGCGTTGTGCCGCGCCGCACAAACATAACACCATGTCTGCATTTGTGATTGTAGAAACGCCAAACAAGCACTACTCTACACTGCTCAAAACTCGCATTTGAATAGTCAGTAGCAAATTCTTTAAATAACGAAACATACTTACAGGCTGTGAGTCAGAAGCGCCAGACTGTCCTTGCGACGTTGGAATTGCTGTTCACAGCCATTCATAGTGTTCACATTGTAGGCTACTCTCTCCCAGGTTCAGGAAATAGTCCTCCGTAAAATGCGCTGCACACACTCTAATATTTGCATTGTACTGTTCTGGAACAGTGTTGTAAATATAACTTAACCACTGATTTCTAGATGTGTACTTCATTTGGAAGGCCAAACAAAGTACTTTCGCTTTCACAAGGAAACACACAGTGTCTCCATGAGATGGCATCGGCAACAACAATACTACAGCGAGGATAAAAGTTACACCTTCTTTCTTTGCGTATACGTTTGGGCGGTGTTATGCAAATCTCCCCACATCGTGATGTAGACGTGGGGGCGTGTTTGAATGAGCCGTTTTAGGAGGGTGTGGCAGAGTCTTAACTTTTATAAAGAATATCTCTTTGGTTTTGAGACTTTAGTCTTTGCAACTTCAGGGATCTTATCTGTGCACAAACAGCTTGTAACACTCCAAAGAGAAAGGAAAACTTGAAATCGCATCATATGACCCTTTTAACTAGTTTATGTAGTTCAAGGCCAAGGTTATATAACACAAAGTACAATGGGTAACACTTTCTAATAACTTTCATATAAATCATTACAAACATTATATAATAATGTATTATACATTACATAAATTCTTCTAAAATCATTTGTAGATTTTTAAAAAGTGCATGATCGTATGTATGTACATACATTTAATGACATTTGTAATCATTTCAGCTTACATTAAATAATGATCTGTTATTCATTAATGTTTAGTGCATTTGTAAACATTATCAAGCTTATTATCTATATGTCAATATATATTAACTAATGATCTGTTAAGCATTATATAATGTTTAATGATTTATGAAAGTTATTGGTAACACTTTACAATAAGGTTTCATTTGTTAACATTAGTAACTGTATTAACTAAGATGAACGAACAAACAAACAATGAACAATAAATTTATTACAGTATTTATACATCTTTGTTAATGTTAGTTAATACAAATACAGTCATTCATTGTTAGTTCAGGTTAATTCACAGTGCATTAACTAAAGTTAACAAACACAACTTGTGATTGTAATAATGCATTATTAAATGCTGAAATTAACATTACCTAAGATTAATAAATGCTGTAGAAGTCTTAGTTCATGTTAACTAACATTGTTCACTTATGTTAACTAATCAACCTTATTGTAAAGTGTTACCAAGTTATTATAAAGTGTTACCTAAAAAGTTAAAAGTTTATAAATGTACATTGAATTAGAAAAATGAAACCTTTGCTATATGTACAATGCTAATAACTATGAAAGTGTGTTATCACTGTCAGTGAACAGTAGGGTTGGGTATCATTCGAATTTTATCAATTCCAATTATGATTCTGCTTATAGATTGCGATTCTTATTGATTCCCATTATCGATTCCAATGTGGTTAAAAAATTAAGCCAAACATTTAGATATCAAACATTTATTCTCGCTCTCTTTGTGAAATTGCTGCTGAATACCATGAACAGAAATCAGCCAGCTACATAAAAACTGGACTTGATTAAGAGCTGCTTGTGTGCAAAATAGAGCTGCACGATTCTGGATAAATTGAGACACTTTTTTTTTTTTTTAATGGAGGTTGTAGCTCTCACAATTCTGAAGAAAAAAATATGGAATGGAATTTATGAATGGAATCATTCAATTGCTCACTCAAGATTTACTTGTTTCATTATTGGATAAATCAGTCTTTTTGAATGAATCTCTTGAATGAATGATTCAAAGACACATACATTTTTAACAGCCCCTTTTCACCACCTAAAAAAAATGTGCATGTGCAATTGATAGGCAGAATTGAAATTTTTAATTTTACAACAAGTATCCGATTCCTGAGCTTAAGTATCCGATTCTGGAATTGGTTCTCGATTCCCAACCAAGAGTGCACTTTGATTTTGGGACGTATGTACTATAACTAAAAAATTTCTTTTTTTTCAATACTCATTTTATTGATTTTTATTGTTCAAGGCAAAGGATCTGACCAGCAGTCTTCTGAACAGCATGACATCTCTGAACAACCTCTCTTTGAACTCTGGGACCAGGACGATGCCCATGCAGGGTGGCACTATACCCTCTACATTCCCAGCTGGACCCACCATGGGTGGAATGGGCACCATGGGCGTCAGCAATGGTTTCAACTCACCCATGGGATTCCAGACGGGAGGTATGGGAATGGGCATGAGACCCGCTGCTCCAGGCCTCTACGGAGGCATGGCCACCACTACCAGCACTCCAAATTTCAGTGCCCTCACTCAGAACCAAAACCAACCCAGCAAGCCCGCAGACATGTCCGCCCTAGACTCCCTCTTCACTTCTAGCAAACCCAAAGTCAGCATGAACCAAATGGCCCCTAAACCAGCCCCAGGAGCCACTGCACCTTCCCCATGGCTCAGTCAGTTTGGTACAGGCCAACCTTCCCAGACTGCACCCATGCAGGCGACTCCGATGGGGATGACGGGAGTTCAGGGTGGTTTTGGAATGCAAGCAAACCCGTTCTTCAACCCTCAGAACTTCTCGCAACCTGTGGCCCCTTCAACAATGAACGCTGGGGTGGTGAAGCAAAGCGCTTCAGTCAACAACGATCTTAAGGACCTCTTCGGATAAAACATTTGCCTTTCGTTCGAGTTCCCCCTTGTGTGGGAATCAAAACGAAACAACATCAGCAGCGACGATGACAGTCAAAATTTGGTTGGATGGTTGAACTTGGAAGACATCTTTGAAAGACAATGTTTAAAAGTTATTCTGGTTTGTTTTGACTTTTTTTTTAGCCCTTATCAATGGTGCACATATCTTCTCGAGTGAATCAAAAGCAAACGGCACCAAACAAACATCATGTTTTTACAGAAAGCTTGGGCTCTTCCACCGAAAGCTGCTTCAATCGGTGGATGCCTTGCATTCGTTGTATCGTTGGACTTGACACGTGCTCTAGAAGATACAAAAGGACTAACAAACTCAAGCACCTTTAGTTTCATTTCCTTTTTGCTTGAGCCTCACGTTCATCTCTCACCTGAATGAGCCGACTTCCTCTACCAGAGCAATTGTCACCGATGGCCTCAGGATTTGCTGTTTTGCTGATGGTGTCTGGCAAAAGGAAGTCTCGATCATGCGATAAGTAAAGGAAGAGGTGGTGCAGTCCATAGTTTGGGCCGGAACGAGTGTTTATATGGAATAATTGTGTATATAATGTATCTGGTGATTATTGTTTGAATTTCATACTGATACATGATCCACTGAGGTAAAATATCTTAAAGGAAGGACACTGTCTTCATACTGTAGGTGCACTAAATGTAATAGAACTAAAAAAATATATTAAAAAATGTAGGTTTTGAGATGTTGTTGGGATATTGTCAGTACTTTAAAGTGAGTTTGTGTAAAACAGAATCCATGTGCTTCATTCATGAAACACCTAGCAGATTTATTTTTTATTGTTTTGGTAAATTTCTTGTTTGTTGAACTCTCTCTCGGAAAAAGGGTCATATTTTAAAAGACAAAGTCAAATGTGCTTTATAAATAAATATGCATTACTGTAATATAATAGTAAAGATTTAGCTCTATACTTAACGACTTGCAACTTTTTCAGTATCATTATGCAAAAAAAAAAAAAAATACATACAAGACATTTTTTTCACACATTACAAAAATGAGGTTTTACATTTTTGTAATGTAAAAAGATTCATCAGGCTTAGTGTTTTTTTGTTTGTTTCGTAATGAGGATTGCTGGAAAATTAGTTTAATTGTCAATGTAGAGAGTTTGAAATAGGGCGTCTTTATGCAAAATATACAATTTGCGCATTTAGGTTTGGGGATAAAATGCGTTTCCTGTAGTTATTTGGATAAATTGCAGCTATAAATGGTAAATTGTAGCATATTGTGTACAACCAAGTTCTAACAGAAGTATGTGTTTCATGAATGAAGCCTGATACATTTGTTTCCCTTTCGGTTCTCTGCTGTTACTTCCTACCCTGTGTTTGTTAAACCTGTATTATCTTGTAATGTTGTGTTTCTTTGGGAAGTTACGGATCATTACAGTAGGTCCACTTATTTTGTTTGTCTGTTGTCATCATATGGGCAGTTTCCTGTTGTAGGAAGTGACCAATTGAATTCCTTATCATGTGATTCCATATCATGACCAAACAGACCGCTGCAACACAGCAAATCACCAAAATGTGTATTATTTCTGAGAAAAAACATGAAGTGTACAGTAAATAGAGGTGAACTGCCACTTAAGTGGTTGTTTTTTTTTGTTGTTTTTTTAATACTGTTGCAAGTGAATCACTTTCCTGAGGAGAATCTTTATTACCCAGACAGGTTTTATTCAAAGGGGAATGCTTTTCCTGGTCTTGTGAATGAGAGGCCTTATGTTGAGAGTTGTGCAATAACAGGTCTGTGATGGAGATTGTGAAAATATCTTTCTGTATGAGTGTTTCACTACATGCAGTTTTCAAATAGTCTTGATTAATGTAGATAAAACATCTGGATTGTTTTAATTAAAAAAAAATGTGAACTGGATGGTTGGAAAGATGGGGATTTTGGAATCAAATAAATTGATTATTTAAAGGATAATGCCTTTTCACTTCAGTAATTTATTTGTATTCTAAAGGCTTATTATTATTGAAGCATAGAGGATGCTATTAAAGCATATGGCACCATAGAAGTAGAAAGAATGGAAATCATTTTACAAGCATTTGAATATGCATAATTTTACTTTATGAAAAATATGTTTCTGAGTAGAAACCAACAGTTCAACGTTCCACAGCTAGCTAGTCTTTACTGAGTGGGAACTGAATTTATACAATTCATCAGACTGACATTGCAAATATTCATTAGTGCATATCATGAAGTCTGTCTAGAAAAGTACAGGTCATATTTCACATTTTATATACATATATTTGGAAAAATAACCTATTTTAAGACTTTTAAAATTGACATTTTCCATAATTTATAATCAGTTAAGTGATAAAAAGTGTTTATAAACCATCGTTTTATTATTTGGTTAAAAAAGTTAAAGTATTTGGAAAGGTGTGCTACTGTGCTTCATTGTCATGAAGATAATGTTGCAATTTATTAAAAGTGACCTGGACCTGTTCTTCATGAGGGTCATCATTATTTGTAAGTGAAAAAAATTATTTTAGCAAATTTTGTTCAATTGTTGAATAAAAATAAATATAGGAACCCCCCAAAAAAAAGACGAAAAAAAACTGAACTAAAATAAAATAAAATTGTAAATGAAATTGAATGTAGTGAATTGCTCCAAGTTCAATTTATAAATCTTTTTTTTTTTACATTATTTAGTTATCATAATCAAGACAACTTGTGCAGACATGAATGTTGAAAGCTGTCATAAAACATACTGCACAGGAAAAGCAATCTTCAAATCATAGTAAATGCATTGAAAAGAAAAAAATATATAAAGAATAAAAATATAACTTGTTTCAAGAACATAATCACCATGAGGACCACTTTTTATGGCAATTAATAAAGCAATATAGGCACATGGGTTAACATGGACAAAGCTAACATAATTTTGATATTTGGTCTCACATTTTCTGAGAATGGCCAGCAGACATTGTGTGAACCGGCGTCCTGAGATCATTCATATAAAGCTACAAGTGAATATTAAAGTAAACATAAAAAGAGGCCGGTGAGGTCTTCTTGCTAAAGGCGGCGTACAGATCTCGTGGTGTTAGTGGACAGGTTGGTCTGGGTCATGTCTGCAACAAAACACAAGCGACTTGAACATTTGTACTAAATAATGTGTATTTCTGTTAGTCTGTGCATTCACATACCTGAGAAGTCTAGCTCGTAGCTGAATCTGCCCGCTCTGAAACTCATTGTCCCAGTGGAGTCCTGCTGGTACTGCGCTTCAATATCTTGACTTGACACACTGCAACATCCCCTAGAACCACCCTACACAAAGACAAAGTCCAAGTTTCTGACGCAGAACGCAAAAGGTGTGACTGACATAGTGTTGTTGCACAAGAATACAGCATGAAAGCCACATTAGACATATTTTTGTAAACTGCTGTTTATTTTTCCTGAATAAATCACCTGGATACAGTTATAGAATTAATTCACTAGCAAGATACCCATCTTGCAACCATCTTAACTTCTGCAACCATCATTTAAAATATTAATAATAAATGTATATAAATATTTTGTAAGGGTTTATTTACTTTAATATAGTCCTTCCAATGGCCATCCATGTCGTTGAACTGCCAGCGAGCTTGTGACGATGTACTGTGATAAGAGAACAGTATTTATTTGAATGCACACATAACATCAGTAATAAAACCAATATTTCATTTTATTTTATTTTACAGAAGCAATCCATTTTATGACAATATTTGGAGACTTTCTTAACTACAAAGTGTATGGAAGCTTATTTCCACCACGGAATACAAATATAAAAATGTAATTGCAAATATTAATCTCACATTCAGGCCTTTTTTTAGTTTATATCTCACAATTCTGAATTGTTTCTATGAAATTGGAGTTTACATCTCTTAATTCCCCCCACCCCTCCAAATTTTTAAACACCTGACCTGATTGCATACAAATGCAGAATTCTGAGAAAAAGTAAGAATTATGAGATATAAACTTGCAATTCTAAGAAAAAAGTCAAAATTGCAAAATAAAAGGTGTTACTAATATGTGTGTGTGTGTGTGTATATACACACACACACACACATATATATATACATATATACACTATATTGCCAAAGTATTGGGTCGCCCCCTTCTAATGAACAGGTTTGACTACTTTAGTAATTTCTATGAGTACAAATCTTAATGTTAAAGCATATAATGATATTCTGGGGAATTGTGTGCTTCTAATTTTATAGCAACAGTTTGGACAGGACCCTTTTCTATTCTAACATGACAATGCCTCTGTGTATAAGGCAAGGTTCAAAAAGAAAATGATTGATTCAGTCAGTGTGGAAGAACTTGACTGGTCTGCATAAAACCAAGTCCTAATCCCAGTTGAACACCTCTGGTGTGACTGTAAATGCAGACCTTGAGCCAAAAACTCATCACCAAACACCAATGACTTGTACATATGGGTACAGTCATTTTAGACACTTCCAAAACTGTTTGCAACAGAGATGGAAATACAATTTTTAAATACATTAATTATGTTCCCATCGTTGTTGCCACAGATTTGGAAGTGCATTTCTCTGTTCTAAGAAGGGAGATTGTCCCAATACTTTTGTCTATATAGTGTATGTACAAGTCATTGGTGTTTGGTGATGAGTTTTTGGCTCAAGGTCTGCATTTACAGTCACACCAGAGGTGTTAAACTGAGATTAGGACTTGGTTTTATGCAGACCAGTCAAGTTCTTCCACGCTGACTGAATCAATAATTTTCTTTTTGAACCTTGCCTTATACACAGAGGCATTGTCATGTTAGAATAGAAAAGGGTCCTGTCCAAACTCTTGCTACAATATTAGAAGCACACAATTTCCTAGAATATCATTATATGCTTTAACATTAAGATTTGTACTCATAGAAATTACTAAAGTAGTCAAACCTGTTCATTAGAAGGGGGCGACCCAATACTTTTGGCAATATAGTGTATATACATATATATACACACACACACACACACACACACACACACACACATTAATACCTGTTTGTTGGCTGGATTCCACTGGCAGTCCTCCTGACAGCTCTGTTTGTACCATATTTATTGTTCACTTGATACATTCCTGTAAACATGAAGTTGTGACATAAAGACTATATATAGCCTACACAACATGTATACAATAGGTATACAGTAACCTTGACATCAAGTTTTCAACATTTCTCTTCTTATGAGACATTCCCTAGCAGACATTTTAGAACAAAAGGCGTCTGCTTTTCCTTGTGTTAATAGTACACTGCAGACTTCTACATCTGAATATTTTGTGATTATGTCTTATTGTATCTTACCACTAAAGTAAAGAGTGTAAGAGAATCGTCTGACTGTGAATGAAACTTGGCACTGTGGGTTAAGTTGATACAATCTCTCGATTTCTGCACTATCCAGCGAACATCCCTGTACACACACAAAAAAAGTCCAATGAACTGTTTGGTTAAACGTCAAGTTCACATTAAATTTCAGTTGATAGAATAAGTGGAATCAGATGTTTTAAAGGGATAGTTCACCCAAAAATAAAAATTCTGTCTTTAATTACTCACCCTCATGTCGTTCCAAACCTGTAAGACCTTCGTTTATCTCTGCTATGTCTATGGAGCTCTCTGACCCTCCATAGACAGCAAGGATATAACCATGATCAACACACAGAAACTTAGCAAGGACATCGTTAAAATAATCCATGTGACATCAGTGGTTCAACCGTAACTTTAGGAAGCTACGAGAATACTTTTTGTGCGCAAAGAAAACAAAAATAACGACTTTATACAACAATTCATCTCCTCCGCATCACCCTATAGCGCCATTATGGAGAGTATCCACTGAACGTAAACAACGTATGCTGTTCTGTTTCAGCAGCACCGTACGCAGATACGCTGTTAACGTTGTATACGCTTTGATCTGAACGTAAACAACTTATCCACGTACATACATTGCATACGTTGTTTACGTATGTGATACTCTCCAAAATGGCGCTATAGGGTGATGCTGCGGAGAAGAGTTGTTGAATAAAGTTTTTTTTGTTTTCTTTGCACACAAAAAGTATTTTCGTAGCTTCATAAAATTACAGTTGAACCACTGATGTCACATGGATTATTTTGCTACGTTTTTGAGCCTTGATCGTGTTAGGATCCTTGCTGTCTGTGGGAGGATCAGAGAGCTCTCAGAATGCATCAGAAATATCTTAATTTGTGTTATGAAGATGAACAAAGGTCTTACAGGTTTGGAACGACATGAGGGTGAGTAATTAATGACAGAAATTTCATTTTTGGGTGAACTATCCCTTTAACAGTGTTGTTAGGTTGAGTATAGACACTAGAACTCACTGGTTTCTGGTACTCGGTCCAAATACCCTCATCACCCATAAACTCCCAGATGTAATGAGAGGAAGAATTTGAAGGGTTTGCAGAGGGAGATGCCAGAGTTGGTAAACTACATGGGATAAAAAGAAAGCAAAGGCTTTGGTGTTTGTTGACAAATACAGTTTTAAAGATATAGGGAATTCTTCATGAAAAATGTGATAAAGGAACTTCTATAAATAGTTGATTAAAATATAAATAATTGATAATAGAGTTGATTAAACACACTGTATCGAATAAATGTACAAATCATTTTATGAAGAATTTATATTACTACATAATATTGTAAATTGACTTCTTGAAGTGTAAACACTGTGACTTAAAAATCTTCTTATATAAATTGTTGCATTAAATTTACATAAGAATGATTGTACAGAAAGTTGTATATTGGGTTCCTGAAGAGTATGAGTAGTAATGTTGCTAATAAATTCATAAAACTATTTTTACATATATGTCTTAGTTTATGTAAGAAAACATTTATAATCAGAAACATTTGTGAAAAGTATAAATACTGTGGTGGTTTAAGAATTTTTTAAATAATTCTTATATAATTGTTCAATTTAATTTATACAAGAATTGTTTCATGGACAATTAATTTGTACGTTGACTTTCTGAAGAGTGTAAATGCTGTGGAGTTATAAGAATTTGTAAAAACTGTTCTTGCTCATTCAATTTACAAAAATTGTTATGAACAATTTATACATAAATTTGTATGTATGCTTCCCGTGTTGCTATAAGAATTTGTAAAGTCAAATGTAAAATTTAGTTTACATGAGAATAATTTTATGAATGATTTAAGAATAAATTATTAGGTTGGGTTCTTGAAGAGAATAAATAGTGATGCTATTAGAATTTGAAAAAAAACCCATCTTGTATGAATGTTACATTTAATTTTGAAATGAATGGTTTCAAGGAAAAAAGTTGACTTTCTGAATACTATGGCGTTATTAGAATTTATTAAAAAATAAAAAAATTCTTACCTACACTACACACATTCAATTTACACAAAGTTTTTTACGAACAATTTATACATAATTTCGTAAGGTGACTTCCTGAAGAGTGTAAATACTGTGGCACTACAAGAATTAAAGCATTTTTACATTTAGCAATGCCACTTATAATTTTTGTATAGTTTCGAGAATAGTTTCATACACACACACGTGTAGGTTAACTTCTTAAAGAGTGTAAACAGTGTTACGATATGACTTCGTAAAACCATTCTAACATAAATTATTGCTTTCAATGCAATGATTTACATAAGAATGAATTTACAAACAATTTACACTGTAATTCATTCTGCTGTTTTGTGAATAAAGCCAAACCAGAGGCAATAAATCACAGCTAGAACTAATAAAGCGATACCTGTTTTGATTACTGCTGTTGTCCGTTACTACTTCATTGAATTTTGGCCGCCGTCTCACTTTCTTCAACATGTATGTGGACAGATTGGTTTGAGTCATAGCTACAACATTCCAAAAAACACATAAAAACAATTTCTTACACAGGAAGTTAGTGGTTCTTAATTTCAAGAGAAATACAAAATATTGGGTCTTAGCCATGAAGGTCAGTCTGTCTACTTACCAGAGAAGTCCACCTTGTAAGTCATGCGTCCTACAGTAAACTGGACTGAGCCTGTTGGGTTCCTGTTGTACTGCTGCTCTATAAAATCACTTCTAATCGAAGATGACCTCCTACCCGATCCCTACCGAAATAAGAGAGAAAACAAAATAAAGGGTTATAAATAGACTATAAATGTGTGTTATATTTGCTGTATGCTGGTTTAGTTGGCAGAGATTTCTAGAACCACTTACATGAGATCCATATTCACACCATTGATGGTTATCTTTGTAGTACCAGCCTATTACTTCTTTCTGGTTAGGAGACAGCAGCGTATTACGCCGTACACTGAAGTTAACAAGGGGTCCATCGACTGTCATTTCATCAAAGTCAATATAGACAGGCCTGTGCAGTGAATGGAAAAGGCAATTTAATATTTAATAATATATTCTTAATTCATCTGGTTGTGTATGATGATGATAATAATGCTTAATACTTATTAAAATACTGATAAGACTATATCTGTAATGAATTTGTTGAAGACCGACTTACCCCATGTTGAGGTGGATGGTGATCCCATTTGCCCCTGGCTGACAGTAATGGGCTTCAATGACAAAATCATTAATGATAGAAACCCACTGTTGTCCATTAAAAAGCTGCCACTCGACGTGATTACCTGAGGCTTTAAATGAATGAATGAATGACTGACTGAATGAATGAAAGAATGAATGAATGCAATGAAAATGAGCAATTAGTCAATCACTTGGTATGCAAACAACTTTGGGAATGTGAAACCCTTGGGTTTAATTTGGGTAAACTGAAACCAACAAAAAATGATGAATAAGCCAACAGACGTACCTGTTGCCATGTTGTTAGATAATGCTGTTACTTCTCCCTGAAGTGAGATTTTAATATGACATTAAAGCTTTTATTGTGCTGTTATATAAATATTACTCTTAACATCTCAGCAAAGCAGCATTGGGGAAAGTTATTTTTAAAAGTAATGCATTACAATATTGCGTTACTCCATAAAAAAGTAACTGCGTTACATTGTTACATTTTATGAAAAGTAATGCATTACATTACTTTTGCATTACTTTTTGTTACCCAGGCTGGGCTTGCTTATTTATGTTTTAATAACAAGAAACCCAAAAGTTATATTTTTGTCAAATGTAAAGGCCCTTTCACAATAAAAGTGAAATTAATAAGCCTCAGGCTGAAGAAAGTGCCTCAGTGAATAAATGGGAAAACAATTTGAAAATTTAAAAGTAATTCGTTACTTTATTAGTTACTTGAAAAAGTAATCTGATTACTAATTCGCGTTAATTGTAATGCGTTACCCCCAACACTGCGCAAAGTAGGCTATGTGAATACTGGATCAAACTGAATCAATCTAACTACAATCACACGATTCAAGAAGGTAAATTACTGTTGAATAATTGTGTCACCTACCTAAAGCATAACAGCTGACATCATATTTAAGGTCATAATTCATAGCTCCTCTTGCTTAAATTCATCTTCACACTTCTAAACAAAGAGACATAATACCTTTGCGTGACATGTCAGTCGAACTTTGCCTTTATATGAAACGTTTCCTGTTTCCAGTTTGACTAAAGTGCATTTTTGTAAGATTTTAAACGTTATATCAGATAACGTGTTAAAGTATAAGTACACTGTATAGTTCCATCTCAAGCTAAATTAGGCTGATACAATTTAAAATATGTTGGAATATCCTCTCGGAAAGGTAACAGTGTAAACAGGGTTGACTTATTTACATGAACATGAGAAGCTTTGAGCTCAATGTCATGAAACCATTAAGTGCTTCATAGAAAGAAATGCAATGAGGATATTTCGACATACACGCTTCAATTAGCAGTTATTTACCACATAAAAACGGCTGACATTTTAAGAAAGGAAGCCACTGACAAAACAATTTCAGCTGTTATTGGACGCTTTCAGACCATGTCGTGAAATTATTCTTGTAAAACACATGAATGATTAGTCTACTTACCAAATATAGTTCCTAGACACTGGAAAACCTAAAAAACGTATGTGTCAAATAAACGTACTGTCGAATGTTTTGCTAGGACAGAATTTTACGTGTTTCACAGCTGACAGGTAGGATAAAATGTCAGGACACCGGCTGACCCAGTTTCGGTTTCTTTTCAGACTCTTGACTCGTGATTTCCAAAACAAGCTTCACTACGAATGATCAATGTGAACAAACTGGATGCCTATGCGTTGTAGGCGGTAATTAAAAAAAAAAAAAAAAAAAAATCAGAGCCTAAAGTGAGTGTTAAATTGCTTGTGTTAAATTCCCGTTTCTTTTTTTTTTTTTTCTTTTTTTTTTTTATTAATGCCAAGGCACCAAAGAAAAAAGTACAGAAAATATCAACATTATGCACAAAGAGATGACATTACATGCAAAGCACCATTTCTAGACGTATGTAACAATAAGTAAATAATACAAAACAAAGCTTTAACAAAATATATTAAAAAGATTAAATAAATTAACTGTTTTAATAGCTTTAAGATTCTTGGAAGATGAAATAGCTTGGATATACTGTTGAACCTCTTTTTTAAAAACAATAAATAAAGGATTTTGATGAGTGAATTTACTGCGGTGAATATGAAATTTTGCAAGAAGTAACAATAGGTTAATAATAAAATATTCGTTAATTTTATCTTTTTGCATGTTAAAGAAGCCAAACAGTACATCCTTGAAAAGCAAGGAGAAACCCTGAAGCACATTGCGATTGATAACATTAGAGAATTCAATCCAAAATAGCTGCGTGTGAGGACAATCCCAGAAGATATGCATATCAGTTTCATTAGGGTCACCACAAAAAACACAGCTTGTATCTATATCTGATTTGAACCTTTTCAAAAACACTTTAGTTGGGTAAAATCTGTGTAACAATTTGAATGAGATGTCTCTAACCTTGTTAGTTATTATGTATTTCGAAGACAGAGTCCATACTTTTTTCCAGTCAATATGATCAGCAACATTCTTCCAATAAGACACCACATATGGAGTTGTTACAAGCTCCTTTTGAAAAAGCGATCTAATCTTATAGTTGCGTGATGAACGATGTGACAAAAAGCATAGTTTTCCTACTGGGATTTCAAATGGGTCTAAAGAAATAGGTAAAGTTGATCTAACAAAGTCCCTTAAAAGCATGACAACTCCTTTAGGAATAGCGTCCATGACAATGGAGAATTCTTTGGGAGTTAACTGGAAAATCAAATTTACATAAAAATTCTTCCTAGCTTAAAATAAGACCTTCTGAGTTAAATAACTGAGAAACTGTGAAAATGTTTTTCTCAAACCAATTACTGAAAAACAAAGATTTTCTCTTATATACAATGTCTTGATTGTTCCAAATGAAATACCGGTGTGGGGAGAAATTGTGCTTAAAAATTAATGACCATGCAAGTAATGACTGTTTATGAAATTTAGATAAATTGTAAGGGATTCTAGCAATATTATAATTACAGATCAATCCCGTTTCTTTTTTGTTTTGCTCTTATGTGAATATATTATTGGGTGTGTCTTCAACCTTGGGGCACTTTTATAGCCTATTCTACTACGTAGGTCTATTGGAATATATTATAGCTACCATTTAATATTCTCTTTGAGAAAAGTATTTATGTCAACCAGCACACCCAATAGCCTAATGTTTTAGTGTAGGCCTACTTGTTTACCAAAAACAAAACAGTGAACATGCCTGAACTATGAGATATTTTGGAGGGTTTATAATTCAAGGTTGATATTACTCATGTTTTTTTTTTTTGTCCAATCAAGTTGTAATTTTGTAAGTTACTGAAATTAACTATATATATATATATATATATATATATATATAGCCTATAGTTAATAATTTCAATATATACATGCAATGCATAAATTTAGAAAATGTTTATAACAAAACTTTTATCACCAAATGCTGTTAGACACCATGATTAAAATTATGTGGTTGGAATTCATTAAAATACTCTGTAGAAATGTAATTATTGTTCAAAGAAACAGTTTCTTTGCAAATTCTGTGCAAGTCAAATAAGGCCACATTTATCTTTTTATAATTTTATTTTTTCCCCATCAAGTATTACATAAAAAGGCATCCATATGATGCTACAGATTTTTTTCATAGCATGTTGTTACTTCTAAGTAAACAGTTCAGTTTGTAATTAAAACTCACAATAAAAACAGGTTCACCCAAATTATTTTTATCATAATTTATTCATTTGATGCAACATTGATTGTGCATTTTACAAATTGTAGTGTAAACATGCTGCATTGTATATTGGATATTGTAGATTGTATTGCACATTGCACAATATTCACACAGTATTACTGTGTATATCCCTTTTTTTTTTTTTTTTTTTTTTAAATCCTTTGAGCACCTCTCTGAATATTTAAATGCTAGAGATGGAAAATGAAACTGTCCAGCTGGAAAAACTTTCACAAGCAGTCTGTAAACATTGGTTCTCAGGCAGTTTCCAACAGGCACTTAATTGTAAAATTAAGCAGTATAATGTTTGTATTGTTATGGCACATTGGCTAGTAAGAGTAATTATAGAATAACCAAAAGTGATAGCATTTTAAAATATATAATTCTTTAACGTAAATAGAAAAAAAAAAAATATGCGCTTCAGGTTTCTTCAGACAAGTGTCTCATCAAGCTAATAAGCAGCTTAATTTAAATCATTCATATTACCTTAACATTTGTCAAAATACCTGAATAAAGTCTTTGGGTTTCTATTTTTCACAGACAGTTTACCAAATAATACAATAATTCCAGATGATTAAACATTCAAAATCATAAATCACTAACATTCATTCCATTCAAAATCACTTCATAACGTTGTGTTTACTTCCACCCCAAATTCGACTCTTATTTGCTTGTTTCTCGAGTGCCACACAACATCTTCTGCAAGACCTCGAGCATCCTTATTACTTTTATACACGCCTGATCTTGCGTTCGGCCTTTGTTCTCTGGTTAACTTGACTCATCTCTGAAAGAAGAGAAAGAGACAAAACAGCATCTTTTATCATATTCAAATCATCACTTTCATAATGCATTTTAAAGCTTGAGTCAAGATGAGATTGAGTCATGTTCATTAACCCAGGACTGAAGGAGACATTTGATACATTTTGCAATCTTTCAAATATTTTTTCTGACATACTTGCAAAATCCAGAGTGTAACTGTCACTCTTCACAGTGAAATTCATGGTCGTTTGGTTTTGTTGGTAACACTTCTCAATGTCAGCACTTGAGACTGAACAACCTCCCTGTTGAAAAACAATATCAAGATCAGTGACAATGATTTTAATCTCTCTGTGGCCATAAATACAGTAGTCAGTGTCATGTATTAAGGGATAAATGTACATTCAGTCCATAATTATCACACACTAAACCCTTACAGGGTGATCAGGTTTGGTATTGTATCTCCCTGAAGGCTTTATATTACAGTAATTACCAGCTGATTGTACACTATCCCGATTATTACACTGCCATCGAATTACATGGTCATGGAAAAACTGGAGTTCAAATTTCCATACATAACGTTTGATACATAATATTTGTATTTTGTAACAATTATTGCATTATTTATTGTACACTATCTTCAAAATTCGAAAAGAATAAATTGTTGCTTCCGCGTTTCAAAAGACGTCACTGATTAAACGTTAAAACCTACGTCTACCTAGCAACATGAACATTAACAATATTATATTACTTTACATATTATTCATCTGCAAGCCAAATTACTACAATTAGATAAATATTTACTTCCTTATGTTTAATTGTTTTAACTGTTCTGCCGAAAGAAATGAGAAAAACCAGCCTAACCTGGTTTGCTGGTCTTGGTGGGTCTACTATTCTGGGGTGCGTTTCCCAAAAGCATCGTTAGCGAACTACGGTGGTAAGTCCTATTGAACACTATTGGTAACGACGGAACTTGCGACCATAGTTGCTTTTGGGAAACGCACCCCTGGTCAGGTTGGTCTGTTGGTTGGTTTTAGAGAGGTTTTGGTTACGTTTAAGCTGGGAGATTTCGCTAGATTGGTCCCAGTGTTATTTTAGCATCACTGAGATTCTATTATAGTTATTAATATTTTACTTTTTTTCTATTTTTTAATTGTCATTTTAATTTTATAGTTTTAGCAATTTTGTTGTGTGTTTATGTGGGGTTTTTTTTAAAATCACATTTCAGGTTTAGTTTTAGCTATTTTAGTCAGTCAATCAAGTTAAACTAAAATTAAGATTTAATTAAATTAAATTAATTAAAGTTAATTACATCCCTGCTTGGTCCAACTGGGAGACTATCTTAAACCAGTTTTTCCAGAAAATATTACTGAAGCCCTTTGATGCTGTTTTTACTACTTTCACTAAACAAATTATTCTCTCTAACTTGCTTTTTGAAAAACAGACGACAAAGGTGATATAGAAGTCACAAAAAAGTCACAAGTATTGTACAATTTGACAGCCATTATATAAAATATGACTAGAATCAGCTACTGTAGAGAGCGGTTTTAAAAATTTAAATTAATATACTGTACATATGTACAGTAAATAGGCATTCAAAGCCCTCATTAACATGTCCAAAAAAGACTTGTTTGTGAAAAGAAAAGAAAAGGTTTTACCGTGTTCTTGAAGGTGTACCACTGATTGCTCCCTTTAAACTGCCACTTTGGAGTTGTATTTGTTGAAGGGCTCAAAATGTTTTTTAATTGGGAAGTGATTCCAAGCAATCTGTTCAATGAACACATTACACTTTTAGAAGTGCTGGTTATGTGTACTTACATCTATATCCATCTATATCTTATATATCTATACATTATATCTATATATTATATATCTATATAATATATAATATATCTATATCTGTATATTATATATACACATCTATATCTATCTATCAGAGTATATGACCTCAGTGTATTTACCTTACATATACATACATACATATATATATATATATATATATATATATATGTGTGTGTGTGTGTGTGTGTGTGTGTGTGTGTATGCATGTATGTATGTATATAAAAAAAATAAATATATAAATAAAATTATGAATAATCACTGCACGGTTTATCCAAATTAGATCTAATCTTCATAAGATAAAAAAGGCAAACAAATCTGTTCAGTAAGCTCTTCATATTTACCCTCCACTTTGAGATGGTTCATATTTAGGGCGGCGTCTAACATGCCTCTTACGGGCTGTTGATAAATTTCTCTGACACATTTCTGGAAACACAAAGACATTTATGATTGTGATCTTTCCTGTTTATGGAAAGGTATTTGAAGGAAACAGATGTGTGTGGGAGAATACAAAACAAACCTTTAAAGCTAATCTCGTACTGGGTAGTGTCAATAGTGAACTTGACTGAACTACGGCGGTTGTTCTGATATGCTGTCTCCAGTTCTGAGCTCTGAATTGGACTGGCTTTGCCCTATAGACAATAGATAGTCATTAAATATAATCAAACTCATTAATGCATAATATCACTTACAGTCAAACCAAAAATAATTCAGACACCAGATATAGTTTGAGATTTTTTTTTTTTTTACTAGTGGGTGCAGGACACTCCTTTATGTAAGTGAGGATAGCAAAATAAAGTAAACCGTGACATATTATACCCAGAAATTCTTCATACAGTGGACTTGCAGTAAAATTGTTTAAAAAAAAAAAAGGGGACCAAAAATTCAGACACTTTGACCTGACTGTTTTTCTTTAATTGCTAATGCAACCTTTTTACACCACAGATTGAACAAATTTAAGCATTGCTTGGAAAATGGTTGACCTAAATTATCTAACTGTGTACTTAAACTTAACAGCTGCCAGCAATTCAACCAAATTCATTACATACCTTTCTATCAGTTATCTGACATTATCAAGATGAATTTGTTCTGACACAGTTTAACTGAGTATTTTATTACCATTTTCTAAACTAAAGCGAATAAACGGTGATAATGTGAGAAGTGTTGAAGGTTTCTGAATAAATTTTGGTTTGACTGTATATCCATATAACTTTAAACAGTAAGATACTTTTTCTTTTTCAGCAACAGATACTTTTATGTAAAAACAATTTCAACTTTTTTGTTATATGAAAGTTGCATCAAAACAGTCTTGGAAACTTTGTTTATAATGTCTTTAAATTTATAGATTTTATAGTTTGGTTTTTTTTGTTCCAGACTCAATCGGATATACCCAATATAAATTATCCTTTAGAAAAATCCATCATATTCCAGATCCATCATAAAATATTAATGAGCAAAAAAATATGGAAATGTGTTATATTATTTAGATATATTACTCATTTGGTAGTAGTGCACAGAACATTTTAATGTGGACATTTCAAAGCCAAATTATGCCAAAAATTTGATGTACTTAAGATGCATAAACTGATAACTAACATTTAGCCTTAGCAAGATAAAGCAGTCTGTCATTTTATTCCAAAGTACAACACTGTTATTACCATTACCGTCATTTCCACCACTCTGTTCTGTTTTTGAAAAATTATGGTTCAGACAAAATGAGTAAAATTTCTCCTGTGAAATCATGTATATCCCACTTGGATATTATTAGTGGATAAATTAAATTAAAAGGAGACTGTCCAGTCCACAGGTCATATTCATTAATGTGAAACTCACCTTGTCTCCATACTGACACCAGCTGTGGTCACCTCTGTAATACCACAGCCATTCTGTGTCCTTTGAGCTCATACGCCGCACTTTAATATTTGTTTTCCGAAGAACTCTCATTTTAGTGAAATCAATTGATATAGCCCTATAATACAAATGAGAAAAAGGTCAAATAATCCTTTAAAATTACAGCAGCTGCAATAATTTTTCAGGCACATAGTAACAGTATGTGGTATGTTATAGTTTACAGGAATGAAATGTGGGAAAATAATGACAATATTAATTTGAGGTGAATTCATCTTTAAAAATCTTTTTCATCTTTTTGCACATACCCAGCTTGGGTGTTATAGATCTTGATTCCTTTAGTGTTGGGGAGTGAATACTGGGCTTCTAGAATGTGATCATTGGAAATGTTTTCCCAGCCACTTCTAAAATTCAGCTGCCATCTGTAGGGCCCGTCAAATTCTTCACTACTCTCTATATGTGATTAAAAAATATAAAATGATTAGTGAGGCAGACTAATTGATTCAACAATCAAACAATGTGCAATAAAATGCAAGGGTGTAAAATATGAGTGATTGTACTTAATTACGAATACTTAATTATACAATAGTCCTCAAATATGATTGGCCATGCAATCAGTCTGTCTGTCTGTCTACACACATTCACGTGCATCTCAAAAAATTAGAACAACTTTATTTCAAAAAGTGAAACTTTCATATATTCTAGATTCATTACATGTTGAGTAAAACATTTCAAAAGTTGTTTTAATTTTGATGATTAGAGCTTACAGCTCATGAAAGTCAAAAATCCAGTATCTCAAAATATTAGAACATTTCCTAAGATCAATTAAAAAAAAGGATTTGCAAAACAGAAAAGTTCAAGTTCTTTAAAGTATGTTCATTTATGCACTCAATACTTGGTTGGGGCTCCTTTAGCACAAATGACAGCATCAGTGAGGTGTGGCATGGAAGCGATCAGCCTGTGGCACTGCTGAGGCACTATTGAGTCTTATCTCTATTGTTGGATCGACTTTCTCATCTTTCTCTTCAAAATATCTCAGATTCCATATGGGTTCAGGTCAGGCATGTTGGCTGGCCAATCAAGCACAGTAATATCATGGTCAGCAAAGCACTTGGAAGTGGTTTTGGCACTGTGGGCAGGTG